>JAODTR010067957.1:0-65396 GCA_025399935.1 Amblyopsis rosae
AAGGAGCCAGTTGAGGTGGTACGGGCATCTGGTAAGGATGCCCCTGGGCGCCTCCCTTGGGAGGTGTTCCAGGCACGCCCAGCTGGGAGGAGGCCTCAGGGAAGACCCAGGACTAGGTGGCTCGGGAAAGGGAGGTTTGGGGTCTCCTGCTGGAGCTGCTGCCCCCGTGACCCGACTCTGGATAAGCGGATGAAGATGGATGGATGGATGAGACAGAGAATCCATGTTTTTGTCATGTCAATAATATAACTGAAACAAGGATTAGTATATTATTCTTTCTAGTGTCAGAATATAGGTATAGGTATACATAAACATATCAAGTATAGCATCCCCTCCTCCCTAACCTGTATGCTATATCTATATATAGTCCACTGATCACTACTGTTCAACGTGTGGTGATTGAAACAGTGAAACATCTTACCATTACTGTTGATTATCTTTCTTTTAAACTACATATTCAACAACCTGCTAAAAAACAGGTTAAAACTGGGATTTTATTTCAGAAATAAGGCATGACTTTCTTCTGAGGCTAAAGGAGGCTTTTATACCTATGCTGGACTATGGTGACATTTTATATTATGAATGTTTTTTCTCAGTGTGTGAGATCACTTGATACCCTCTATCATGGAGCTTTGAGGTTCATTAAAGCTCTTACTCATCACTGTATTCTATATGACAAAGTTGGCTGGTCTTCCTTAAGCACACGTAGGCTCAGCCACTGGTATATCTTTATCTACAAGGCACTGCTGGGTATTTTGCCATCTTATTAGTGTGTTTTTATTCTTTTTAATAACAGCGGGTATTCTCTGCGTTCACAGGACTTACTTTTGCTAACAGTACCTATTGCTCGAACATAGTTAGGCAAAAGGGCCTTTAAATACTCTGCCCCCTTCCGCTTGGAATGCCTTGGTCACTTATAAAATATGTAGTTACTGAATCTTTTAACTGTAGTTGATTTTAGCCTGCATTTGTTTTTGGAAACAGATTTTTTATTAATTATAGGTTTTATATGTATTATTGTTGTTTCGTTATTGTGTTTTTAATGTGAAACTGTTACCTGTCTATACCCAGGACGCTCTTGAAAAATACATTTGAATCTCAATGAGTATTCCTGGTAAAATAAAGATTTAGTAATAAAACTAATAATAAAAATTGGCTAATTAGATATTTGAATTAATGAGAAGGTGCACATAAATAATAAAGAAGCTACCTAATATACCTTATATATTAGTATTGCAATTCGAGGGGTGACAACCAGAGGTTAGGTAAGTTACCTTTTTGGTGAAACAGAGATCTACAGTATATATCAAATTAAAGCTCTTGGTGAGTTCTTACTACTGACAAAAGGGCACAAGTGAATTCTTTATGAATTCTTAATCAATTTGGAGTTATTAATTAAAAACCAAAATACTTAAATACTGAACATACTAAGCCAAAGGGCCTAACTGCACTTACACCCTTTTGGCATTGAGAAATGTATATTTGGAAAGCATGTGGTAAGGATTTTTTATGTTAGGCTATATTTATTTTAAACTGTATGTAATGTTTTGTTCATATTGTCATCAGATGGGCCCATGCATTTATATGAACTGGATGAAATGTGAAAAAAGCAGTTGGACAGTTGTAACATGTGGCTAAACCAATTACATTAATTTACGCACGTAGGTCTACTGTCAAGCATCAGCCATGTCTAACCTACCTAGGCCACACTATCAGCAGCAGGTTTATAAAATGCATAAATCCTAAAATAGAGTCATTTACTTTGTAATTTATCTTAAAACTTAATTTAACACTGGAATCGGATCGGTACTCAGTATCGGCCGATACCCAAAGTGCCGGTATCTGTATCGGTAACGGGACTGAAAAAACTGGATCGTGCCATCGCTAGTAAAATCTAGTTGGACATGTTTCTAATATAAATGGCTTATCTAACGACTTAAATTAAATAAATCTGCACTTAATTTAAGAAATCTTATCAAGTGAATGTCACTTACTGCACTGCCAAATTTGCTTGTTTTTTTATGCATAAGCACGCTCATAACTAATATATTTGCACTTATATTTTATACAGCATTTTTTGCAGTGTAGTAGTGTACAAGATAGCACTGTACTATAGTGTGCAGGCATTCTACATGTTCTACCAGATTTGGCTATACAAGAAAGTATACCTTAAAGGCACATAATATGGGTTAAAATGTAATTTAGTTGTGCTGATTAGCACTATTAATAAGATAACTGTGAATGATCACATGTATTTTAGCTGTATGTAAGGTCTGTGATAAGGGTCTATTATTTACTCAAATTAGTTAGTTTAAACAGGCTTTCTTGCTAACTTTGAGCTCAAATCAAAACAGTAGGCCTATCGCTCCGCGGTCCTCCACAGCGGCCGGTGCCGCCGCTGCCTCACACATGCATTGTGAAGCACTATATGGTTTTGTTGATGTGAGCGGTGTTCGCCACTTTGCTTATGTAACTATTTACGAAGCCAGGGCTGTGTATAAGTATTGGATTTTTGTTCAGCATACACAGAAAACGGTAAGATAGTGAAATGCGAGAACCTATTTTTTGAATTTGACAAAAAGTGTATTTGCTTACATTTAGCTGACTTTACTTTTAATACCTTTAAACACATTTTGTGATACAAACATGCATAGTATACTTCACTTCTTCACTTGGTAAACCAAACCTTCTGTTGTTTGGAACTGCAGTTTGTTGTAAATTATCTTTTTGTGAATAAGTCTATTTCATTGAATGGATAGCATAGTGTTCAACAGCGGTTATCTGTCCTCACTTCAAATATTGCAGCCACAAATAGCACCAGTAGTAGCCCTTGAAGACCTATAGCTATTGTAGCTGATAATGACTAATGATTTTCACATTTTTGCAGTAATAACATAAAACAGCTACTGTAAACAGAGTTCAAGACAAGAGTAAGATAACATAAGCTAAATTTAGCTAGTGAAGGCTAACTAGCCGGTATGTCAAGTGACGGACTAAAGTGAAGGACGTTGGTTTGAGGTATAGGCTACTGTCTTGTAGGTCTGTGTCTACCTGGGATGTGTACTGAGATGGGGAGCTATAAAGCTGTACAGTAGAAAGAGAACCTGCTTATGTTGTTGTGATCTGTCAGGATAGATTTATGGCACAAAATGCAGTCCTACAGTTCTGCCATGTTGTATATATGCTATAGAGTTTCCCAATCAATCATTTTAAACATCTGAAACATCATGTTGGACTATAATGTTTTCCAAATGTTAGACTAAAAGGAAATCTGATATGATGATTGTCAATACAATTTGAATACATAACTAACAATAAACATAATTTCCCATGACACCAGTATCATGGTATCATGTTTTACCCCTGACTGCATCATAATCTGTAAAACCTTTGTCCTGTTTTTTTAAAAGGTCCTTATCAAATTCAAAAGAGTTACAACACATTAAATTGATATGGGTATGAAATACTTATCTATACTGGTCTCACACTCCATTCTAGAACCTGGTATTTTAGAGAATATATGGTACAGAGTGGGCCTATTTATTAAAAGTATACTAAGCGATTGTAACCATACACCAAACATCTCCTTGTGGTCCACTGCCCATTCTCTGTGCATGCTGAAAAAATATTCCTGTGCTAATATACAGCCCTGTCTCTGTAAAAAGAACACAAATAAAGTGGTGCAGACACCACACAACACCAACCTCTTAGCCTTCCAATGTATGTGGTAGAGCTACTGATGTAGCATCCTATATGGAATTGAAGGTGTTTTTGTTACATTTGAATTGAAAGTTTAAGATGCCCTGGGATTTAAGGAAAACTTTCACAAAAAGCCCAGAAGGGGATTGTGATGTATTTAAATGTGTGTTATCAGAAATTGCTGAGAGATTAAAGAGATGGGGATTCAAAGGGAATTTGTAACCAAATTGATTTTGCTACATTAAAACATTCTACATTTAAAATAAAAATGTCTAAACATTTAAATAAAAAAACTAAATTTAAACAGATTCAAAGTGTATTTAAAAAAAAGATGTGTATACTGTAGCCTTCTTCTGTTACCAGGGTCTCAGGAGTGTGGCAGTTACCGGTCCAACCGACCATTTGCTCTATGTTGTTTTGGAGCTGAGGTTAGTATTTTACTAGTTAGTATCTGAAAGGGTCCGACAGCAAGCGGAGGGGGAAAGCAAAGAGGGTGAGAATGGAATTGGAGAAAGAAAAACTCAACAAAGGCCAAAACAGAAACTAGCCAGAGGGGTTACAAAAAGCAGGGCGTAGACTAAAGGATTTGGTTTACTCAATAACCACTCCAGACTAGCATACCTAGACACAAGTTAATGTTCACATGTAGCCTGAAATGCTGTAATCTGTGGTCTCAGGAGCCATGCGGTCCTACAGATTAAGATACGGGATGTAACTGGATATTTTAATTTGTGCATCTTACTATATGTTAAATATAAGCTATTATAAATAGGTTTAAGTTTCTATTTTAGGCTGACATGAATCATTATCTATTAACATTGTTCATTGTTTAATGATTAAAATAAAGTGGTTGATCTCACTCGTCCCTCATAAATGTAATCTAAAACCAGTGAGAAACTGGTGCGGGGCTGGCAGGAGAGCTTGAATATTTGTTTTGTGGGAAAGTTTGAGTTAACCTTTTGCCCTCCGCCTTCATTATCTTGATAGCGGAATCAAATTCAACTCAGTATCTATCCTTGAAAATACAACTCAATTACTGTACATCAAAAATATGTGGGACGTCATACTGCATTTTATCAATGTACAGTGGTGTCTGAACCTCTGAGTGTACAACCTCTGTCTCTTATACCCATAGTTATGTTCCCCCTGCCCTCACTCTCTCTCTCCCTCCCTTTACACTCCATGTCTCTCATAGGAATTATCATGCTGTGCATTTTACTAAATGTGTCTCACTTGATGTCTCAACACAAGTGAAGACAATTTATTATAAAATAAATTACACTTCAAGATGCTTGTTTGGCTTCAGAGTTTGCAATTTTACAGTAATGTAAGTGGACTGCATAATGCTTTTATCCAGTGTTTTGCCTCACATTCACCCATTCACACACCGATGGTGATTGCTGCCATGCAAGGTGCGACCAACCACCGGGAGCAGTTAGGAGGTAGAGGGTTAGGCACCTTGCTCAAGGATGCTTACAGGTAGGTTTGAACCCACGACCTTCTGGGCTGGGAGCCCAACAATATAGCATTAGTGATAACGTAATCACAAATACTGAAATAGTGAAATCGTTATTAACCCCATTGTGTGTGTATGCAAATAGCCTACACTTAATACTTTGAATCATGGTAGCGTCTGAATGAATACAATCTACTGACTGTAGGATGTGAGCATTGTAAAAAGACTTAGCTAAAACAGAATGTAACCCAACCAACCAAACAACCCATTTCCTACTCAACTCCCTCACTCTGGAGCCTGTTGGTCTGTCATTTAAATGAAAAGCTCATTGACAAACATATTGTAGTGTAAGAGCGCAGACAGGCAAAGGAATGTCTATGAGCCAGTCAGGGAAAAAAAGCTTTGAGTCGACACAATTATTTCAGGTGTCATCAAAAATGTACAGGCAATCAACCAGATGAGATATTCTCACAGGGCATTTGACTCACTGATTATATAGCTGGTGGATGGACAAAAATGTCTTAAATCCACCTACAGTTCCTTTAATTATATAATGTTTGTGTAATACCATATAAATGTCATCCCACATGGGATTACATGGGACAATAATAATATATAAACCTATAACAAAACAAGCCAAATACATTTTCTTGCTTTCGCCATATCTCCTTATATAAAAAGAATCTAAATCATCTCTGTTAAAGGCGGACTCATTGATAGTAAGCCTGGGTCTATAAATGGGAAAACAAACAAAATGGTGCAGATCACACCACATAACATTATCATAGCCCTAGCCATGCTTTTCCAATGTGTGGGGTGGAGCTTCTACTGGAGCACTCTATGGCTAAAGGGAGAGGCTTGTGTTTGGATGAGTTCAAATAGGCCAATCAACAACCTTTCTCAGAATCACTTATTCACAAACACAACACAACACAACACAACACAACACAAACGACAATGCATTACTGCCCTCTAGTGGAGAGAGACCTGCAATAGAACTACTAAAATAAATAACCCATTATTGCGTATACATGAAATCTTGTGGTTTTAACCTTAGCAATAATGTAAGTTGCATATAATGAAATACACAGTATCCTGTAAGGGCAGTGCTGAGGCAATGGAAAAAATGATTACCAGTGGAGTTTATAGAGCAGTGAAATACTATGGTCAACCCTGGTGAAGAAGTGAAGGGTAAACATCTAATTTCATTCATCCACCAAGAAAAATCTAACTATTTGCAAATGTCAATACATAAATCAAGCTCTAAACAGCACTGCTGTATAATGTAGCAGGCTAGCTCTAGGTCTCACTCCTGCATTTATATTTGATCTAGACCAGTTCCAAAGTAGCGCACGAACACGTGCGATATCCATTAGGCGTGACCTGCTGATATATGCAAATATATGATGAGGCCAGTCGAAATCTATCGCAAAGCAGATGTCAGAAAAAGTATATAGTGGTAAACTTGAGTGAAACCCATCACAAGCTCAATGAGTGTCTCTTCTCTGCCTTCCTTCTCACATAGGCATTTAGACATCATATGTTTGACATAGCCCTGCTCTACATTGTGACTATTACACACAGCCCATCAGGTTTAGGGTCGTCTTGGCATGTGTTACCAGCCTGCAGACATACACACACACACACACAGGCCCACACGCACACACACACACCTCTACTATACATGTAACACAGGGCTTAGGCCCTGCCCCCAAGTCTTTTTATAGATTTGTGTTTGAGTTGCAGCTGCCTGTATGCATCTACCAACCCCCCAACCCCCCCCCACACACACACACAAACATACGCACACTTTCTCTGTGTACCTGACTCTATTTCTCCCTCTAATATCTTTCCCAGTTCCCTGCATCTTCTCTTTTATCTCTCTCTATCTTAAGTTTTTTTTTATTTTATATAATTTCTCCCCCTCTGGTTTTCTTTTAATCTGTACTCAAACCTTAACCTTACCAACCTTACAAACTTTACTCTCACACACTTGCAGGAAAGTAGGCTTTTCACAAATGGCTGACAAGAAGCCCACGCTAATGAGGAAAAAGGACAGGAAGGAAAAAATACCCGAAGCAGCAAAGGATGTAAAGAAGGAGTTGAAGAAAGAAGAAAAGGCTCCTGTTGAAGGGGAGCCGTTGGCTACAGGAGAGACAGTGGATAATGAAGGGGGAGCCGCTAATGGAGGCAATGGGGACATGGAGGTGGAACCAATGGAGCTTCCTCCCTTTGAGATTATCACAGGGTAAGTGTGTAAGTTTTATGCCTGTTCAGTTGAGTCAAAAATCATTTACAAATGATCTAATTGTTTGTAAATTATGTTAGTTTCTTTTTTTGGAGTCACAATGACTGTTGTTTTTAGTTTGATGCTATACGTGTAAAAATGTGTATTTTGATGATAAAATGTTTCAGTATCACCTTTAATACTGTTGCACCTCGCTGTTAAACCATGATCCCTTTCATTTTTCTTTATGTCTGTTCATTTGTGGCTAATCTGGATTTATGTGTGAGCAGTGGCACATTTGACTAACATTACAGTAAAACATGTGGGGTCCAAGATAGCACATTTCTCTGGCCTTCATTTCTCTCTAAATGTAACCGATTCATGACAGATCATATTTATTTATAAAGCCCCTTCCTTGTACAGTAAGGCAGGCAAAGTAGCAATTGATGCCAAATGGGCAACATACTGTATTATGTAAGGGTCATAACATTTAGACTACTATATGTATAAGGGATGAATAATAATATTGCATTGGTTGATAATTGCATTTGTTGACAATAACAAAAGCATGTTGAAAGTTACAGAAAATCCAACTTTATTTGAAGAAAAAAAAAAACTATACATTTTAAAATGTATCAGATGCAAAACCTAAATACAAAGTATATACTAGATCTAGATAGGAGCAGGTTATGAGGTGTTGTTTGTTTCCATGTGAAATATATGCTGTACAGCCCTTTGAGACTGCAATGTGATTAAGGGCTATATAAATAAATACAATGAAATGAAATCTACATTTTATCTGAAGCATCTGGATTACCTGATGATTTGATGGCAAAGATAAGGGTAAATATCAAGCATGAAGAGGAAATATAAACCATTCCAGTCCTGGGACTGAGCTAGCTAATAAGTAATGGGTCACAGGGCTAATAATAAAGAGATAGAATTCCATTCTGGGCCATACTGATGAACTAAAATTATCCCTGGCCTGCATTGCTCTGTTGGTTATCTAGTTGTAGCCTACTGTCTGCACTAAAGCTTCAAGTGCCAGATCTCAGCCAACCCCTATCCCACCCCCCACCCCCCCTTCCTCCCTCCTTATCTACCCTCAATGTATTGCCAGCAGGTGTGCCAGCAGTTTGTGCTGTGATGTTTAAAAAAGCTGTTTTGACAGTATGAAACAAGGCAGCCAAATTAAGCAAATTATATCAAGTCTTGTTACGTAAAAAAAAAATATATATATATATATATTACAATAGGTAAAATAAATCAACTGCTCATATGTGTAAAATGTTCTTTTTATACCGTAACTATATTAATGCACATATTATTTCCTTTCATACTTTAAGGATAAAGAGCCGCACCAATGTTAACAAATTTCTCTGGACTCCATTTCTCTCCAAATGTTGCTGATTCATGTCAAGTCATATTTATTTATAAAGCCCCTTCCTTGTACAGTCAACCCACGCAAAACGTCAATTGATGCCAAAGGGGTGTACAGTTCAGATTACTAAGGGTCGTTGATATTTACCCAAAAATCATCTGAGCCTTTGATCTCACATCTGGTTTTTGTTTTGTTTTGCAAGACAATTCACATCCCTAATCCATAAAGTAAGATGACCAAATAAGACCTTTTTTTCCACAAATTTGGTTCCATAAGCCAAACTCAACATAGTCTAAACTCAGTAACTATGACCATTTATGCTTGGAAACTATCCTGGTCCAGGGCATGCTAATTGTCAGGCTAAGCCAATGCTTATCCTGATTTCCTGTAACACTAACCATATGAGAAAGCCCACGTTTTCTCACTGAATTCTAGCATGCTGCCATCTTTTACCTAGCCATTAGTCTCTCAATCAAATAATTATACTAATTATACTAATACTACAATTTCCTTAACTTTTATTGAATTACACAAGACACAAAAGTCACACAGAGTTGATAATTAATTTGAATTTGAATCTGCCTGTTGGAGGAGAATGCATAAATGGTGTTAAAAAATATGCCTTTGTCTGTGGAAAAGTTGCATATTTCTCCTGTGTTGGAATAAACTTTCACCATCTTGTTTTTTGTATTGGACTTCTACATCCATTTGTAATTGAGGAGGTATTGCCTGTACAACATCTTTACATTTTCTGCATTCTGTAGAAAGCGAACAATTTTGTTTACTAATACTCTTGGTTTGGTGTTATATTCAGTTAATTCCATAGACCTATACTCACTTTGTCACCTGGGGTCCCAGTGTGAAGTATCCTAGAGTGTCTCAATAATTAACATTTGTCAGAAAACCAGTGCTTTAAACTACCTCATACTCACAGAATGCTGCATGATGCCAGCTACACATAAGTTGCCAAATGAAACAAATCTTTTAAGAATATAAAAATAGAAATGTCAGCCTTTTATGTATACTCCTTACAGTAGCAGTAGCATGGATTCTGATGCAGTCCCCCCTCTATTCCCTCATTGACTGGCCTCCAGTTCCTCTGCAGAGTTAGGTGTGTTGGTGGTGACCCTCACTGGTGCCAGCAACATCACTGCTATTTTGTACAGCATTAATTAACATAATGAGGTTGAACAGTTTTACTGTCATGCTCTGCTTACAGTAAGTGCTTATAGTCATATACAGTAGCAGATCTTCAACAGGGAATCTGCGACCCCTAGGGGATCCTCAGAGTTACTGAGGGGGTCCGCCAATTTATTATCCCAAAAAACGTATTCTGTCTGAAAATACACTTTAACAAAAACATTACCTATAATTTGCTATAATGGGCTATAATAATGTATATTATTAGTTTAATGGCTTAGCACCTATAGAGTAGCATACACCCTTATAGTGGAAATAGGCTTAATTTTATAACCTACACTAGAGTATGCCTAATATTATGCTGTTTGATTAGCAACACATCTGTATAATAGGGGGTCACTGCACCTTGATTATATCAACCAACCTCCGCATTATAAAAAGTAACAGTTGTTGAAATAATTTATATACAAATAAGTGAGATGCAACATTGAAATGTAACAGGCTTTTCTTGTATGCGATTATTAAGTAACAGGTTTTCAATTCTTACAAACAGGCCTATTGATATTAATACAATTATGTTGTATAAAAATATTTTATTAGGCTTTAGTATGCTTTTGCATTCAATTATTCAGCAATTTCTTGCTCTCTTTGTCTCGTTATGTTTATGTATTACCTTTCTTGGCAATACATAATACATATGTTTCATTTCTTCATATATTTAATATAACCGCTGCTCTGTGACCGTGAACGTATAGCCACTGTCTTTTTCATTGCTTTTTGCATGTCGTATTGGTGAATGTTCTACCTCTCGGGCTGCTTAAGAATAACGTGCACACGCAATTATCTATACTATCTGAACCTGTCTCGAATTAGTCGGATGATTGTGTGAACTTGACTTGGCTTTATGGAACCACTTTTAGCCTCAACTGATATGTTAGTTTCAGTCAAGACAGGCTTTGGACTTTAATCCCCACTTTTCTTAGCTGGCTTTATGGAATAGGGCTCAGAGTGTTACCAGTAAACAACAACAATAATAATTACAATAAGTTAGAAGAAGGGTAGTTAGAGGGTATACATATGGTGAAGATGCCTGCATTAAAATTGCTGCCATGTTTGCAGGTGTGGAATAACATTTCTGTGTACCTCCTAGTGTAAATATAAAGCTCTACCTGGGCCAACCTGGAACATATCTGGTCTTAGTATACTGACACATTCTACATTCATATTAAAATTGTACACATTTTATAAAGTGCTCCATAAACCTAAAACAGAAACAGAGGTTCAGTGCTATAATTTGCTTCAATCTGTCCTACACAGGGACCGTATTGAGCCTTTCCTCTTCAAGTTTCAATTTAAGAACGTGGAATATTCGTCGGGTCGCAACAAGACCCTGCTGTGTTACCTGGTGGACAAGGGGGACGCAGTGAATGGCCTGTTGAGGGGCTTTCTTGAGGACGAGCATGCTGGCCTTCACGCAGAAGAAGCCTTCTTTGTACAGACACTGCCCGAATGTGACCCTTCAATCAAATACACAGTCACCTGGTACATAGCTATCTTAAAGGTGGAGTCAGTCATTCTGGAGTAAGATTGATGACATTTGAACTCGATGAAAACAAAAACACCTCTCCCTTCAATGCCATAGGGTGCTCCCTCAGAAGCTCCACCCATACACTTGAAACGTAATGCAAAAGGCTACAATAGTGTTGGCTGTTCTCCCATGAACAGAGCCAGGGCTGTGTAGAAATACTGTATTATTATTATTATTTTAGTGCGCACACAGAACGGGCAGCTAGCAGACCGTGAGTAGACATTTGCTCAATTAAGTGTATTATCTTACAAGTGCTGACCCCACCTTTAAGCCCTTAAATGTACTGTATGTGTAATACATACTGTAATACATTCTTGTTTGTCTTAAATACACTATACCAGTGGTTCTCAAAGTGTGGGACTCTCAGGGGGTACAATCTGTTTGAAAATCATACAAGCAGAATGATAAAGAATGCCAGAAAAACACTATACTATGTAACCTAAATGCAGTCACTGAAAGTTCAAATCCCTCTTTTTCTCTACAGGTATGTGTCTTCCAGTCCCTGCTTAGCTTGTGCTTACAAAGTAGTTGATGTCCTGAAAGCCAGGAAAAATCTGAAGCTGTCCATCTTTGCATCGCGTCTGTTTGAGTGGGAGGAGCCTGAGATTCAGGCTGGGCTAAAGGCCTTGCATGCAGCAGGATGTAAGCTGAGGGTGATGAAGCCCTTAGATTTCTCCTACACCTGGGACACCTTTGTGGAGAACGATGAAAGCCCGCTAAACCTTTGGGAGGACTGTAAGGACAACTATGAGTATTACCACGAAAAGTTGGCAGACATCCTGCAATAACCACAGTGAGTGTTTTCAGGGAGGGATGCTTCAATGTCCTTTGCGAAAAGGGGAAAGTAAATTATCAGACTTGTTTAACAGTTGAAACTGGATAAATACTATATATGTCTTTGCAATGGTAAAGCATTAGTTAGTCATCAAACTTCAATACTTATATAATAAATGTATAACTTTGTTGTGTCAAAGTCCAACTTTCTGTCTTGACACAGGAAACCAGCTGGCTGTGTCCATCCCCTGGTCACCCCTACATGCACCATAGAATAGTAATGGACTACTCTACGAGAGCGAGAGAGAGAGAGAGAGAGAGAGAGAGAGAGAGAGAGAGATTCCAGTCAAACTCACTTAAATTAAGATGTCTGACGAAAATTAAGTGTCAAGATCAAGAAAAAACGAATTCAAGATGTAAAACTATTCAAATGTATTATCACAGATTACCACCACATTAATAAACCACATTACTTGTGCCAAACATGAATTAAAATGATTAGTTAAGTTAATGATCTGAAACTTGAATGTGTCTGATAGGGGGGAAAGGGTCATTTACAGTGTACACTTAGTGTACATCTTTATGCACCAATAGAGCAGCTTTGTGCGGGAGCACAACAAATATTGCTGTACACTCAACAAATGCTATCCTTACAATCCTTGTGTGTGAGTCATTTAAAACACATTTTGTCTGTATTTATGCTGATTGAATGATTGAAACACCTTTTTTTTTTTACTAAAGACAACATAATTTAATACATTTATAATTCTGAAAATATTTGAATATGGTTGCACTTTAAAACAGTGTTGCATTCAATAAAGTTTATTAAACATAGAATGTGTTGATTTACCTTTTTATACAATATTCTTATGACATTGGGACACAATTATATTTCACATCACATAGAGCATAAATTTAGTCTACTACTGACCATCAAAAATTTTAATATTTGTGAAACTGATAATTATGGCAATAGCTACATCAAAAACCTGCTGGATTTAGACATAATATAGATGATTTAGGAATATACACTTAAATTACATAAGTGCAATACAAATCTTACTAGTCAATTCAGCAGGTTATATATTACTTGGAAATGGAAATAGAAGTCATCAATATCATAACATAACTTAAATTAATTATTTAATTCATGCCTGAAGTAATAATCTATAATATAAACTATTTAACTAGCCTAACTTTTTTTTTAATGTTAAAAACAAAATGTCTTCATTGTATAAACATATAGCATTTACTGTATACAACTGACTATACACACTGACATTGTTAAACTGTACTCTTGGGGGAGAGGACTAGTTCAATCACAATGCTTACAATATCACAACTGCAAAAATGTGAAATATGATCATAAGATAATAATTCACAATTAATTATATAATAATTTACATATAATATACTTCTTTCCAACTGATGCTTTCAGTAATCTTTTACATTTAACACTAGAACCGCCAAGAATCTCTGTACCCTTAAAACCGCCAACGGGTAAAATGTACCCGTGTGCCTAGATACTGTTTCTAGTTCCAAAGTGTACTCTGTCATTGTATTGATTGTCTGTGTTTTGGTGCTCTAGTTTTATAATTGTGGTCTAACTGGGCATCTTTAAGAACACGGAAATATAGGCTATTCATGAAAGCAAAGATCCCATTCGTTAAGCATGTCGGCTAACGAATGGGATTACTTACTCTACTAGCACTTCGCCAGTATAGTGTTTGTAGCATAAATTGCAGTTTTGTATGAATCTCCCCCACACTTAAAGCTGCTATATGTAAAAACAGAGTTGCAACGAGAGCTAGCTTAAAAGAGAGAGAGAGCAAGCTTTTATAAAGCAACAAACCGAAAAACCCACCCCCTCTTCTCTGTTCCTCTGGAGCCCCGCCCTTAATTTATGGAGACGGGAGCTGTTAACCAGGGCAGATATTCTCACTGAGCACATCACTCACTGATAACTGATGGATGTCTATGACATTTTTAAGAAAGTATACTATATTTATAGCTCTAAAATACTACATACAGCCACTTTAAGTCATGATCGCAAATGTGTCCGTGATGTAGCCTACTACCCGCATCGCGCGTCATCTCCTCCTTATCATAAGCTGAAAGGTTGCCCAGGGTCCCTTGAAACCGGTTACTCGACAGCATTGACCTAAGAAATGTATTGAACCATTGCTGGAATAGAAACTTTTATTTTCCCAGTATACAACCCTCACATAGAAGCGCATTCAACTCATGACACGTGTCACGTCCGAGGATGTAGGTATAAATGCCCGTGTTTTTAATCAGGATTTCTCGTCTATATTTAACAATATGGAGTGCAACACAAGACTGGGGGACTTCACTATATTATTCAAACATAGTTATGTACAATTGAAACTCCTCCACGGGTAAAATTTACCCTGTGGTGGTTCTAGTGTTAAAAGAGTCGACACAGGATGAATTTATATTAGTAGTGGATATGCTAAAATGTTCACAAACATTCATAACATTTAAAGGCAGGGTTTGTCATTCTTAAGAACGTTGTTAACTTTAAGTTCGTAGCTCAATGGAAACACAATGCAAAGCCACAGAGCCAGAGAGTGTAGTAGTACCATAATATCCTTTCAGCATGTACAGAAATCAGAACAGGCAGCTGGCAGAATGCGAGGAGATATTTGGTGAATATGACAAAAAGTGTCTTAGCTTACAATTATCTTACAACCGCAGGCTATACCTTAATATGTACATTACTGTAATTAGGCTGTAATTAAATGAAAATGCTATTCTATTAACAATCTGTAATTTAAAGGATTCCCAAGTGTTTTACAATGCATGTTTAGGGCTTCAAGCATTTTCACGGAAGTTTCGTAAAATTGGTTTAAATAAATTAAAAAAGGAAATTCAGGTGTAGCTGCATGCTTGTGCCTATAGGTGCTGCTAAGGTTCCCTCTCTGGGAGTGGTGTCAGATAGGGATTAAAAAAGTCTTTCAGCAGGCTCCCCATTGATGCCTGATGCTGGCTCTGCATTGCTGCAGTCTGGGGGCTGGGGGGACCCAGCTCTGAGCTGAAGGCTTTGGGCGAGCTCAGGAACGAGGAGCGGGTCTGGGCCGTGTGGAGACCCTCAACAGCACTTGACAGCCAGATCAGCCTCTTGAGGCTCTGCATGTTGTGTCCACGGTCATGCATGAGCTGGTGTTCTGTCACTGCTCTGCGGCTGCATGGAGGACACAACATGTGGCATTTAATAATAATAATAATAATAATAATACATTACGCCTTTCAAGACACTCAAGGACATCTTACATTGAATATTATCAAACATAAAGACATAAAAACAATTAAATTAGTCTTCTTAGGCTGTTATAGAAAGAAAAGGGCAGCGGTAATTGTCAGACAACATGCAAGCTGTAATTTAAATGTGTGTGCCTGCGTGTGTGTGTGTGTGTGTGTGTGTGTGCATGCTCTCTTTAATGATTAGCCTCCATGTATATTCATCACTGTGCTGTGACCTTTGTGAAATTTTCACAAATTGTAATTTTGTTTTCCTTCATATACAGGGTTTGACTCAGACGGATATTATGCATGTACTGTACACACATTTAGGATTAACCATACTTAATGTGCAATGCTTTTACACATAATTCCTTCAGGAGTTGGAGTATTAACACACTGATGTAGGTAGGCGATATGGACAAACACTCCAGTTCATGTTTACACCATACTATACTGTATGTTTTTCTCTGAATTGGTTAATCCAGAATAAATAAAAAAAACATGGCACTGCAATGCAATTGAATTTAATAGTATAAAATACTCTATAAACAGTATAGCAAAATCTGATTTTGCCCAACTCTACCGTAAAGCCATACAGTTTCTCTGTCAAATTATTTAAAATAACCTATAATCATAATAAATAATTGAAGCTTTACATACCAACTATGTATGACACTTCAATGTAACATAAAGTACAATGTATTAAAATGCTGATGCACATGCACGATAAGGAACAAGTATAGCTAGCCAGACATCACGAGTCTCAAGAAATCATATTTCTGGATGATTTGCACGTATTAAAAACACAAATGTAGGGGAGACCGGGTATGGTTGTAACACTTTTTGCTTTAGCAACTATAACTCACTAAATTTTTAGCCAGACTATACTCAGCTAAATAAACCTGAGAGATAGTCAGCTGTAAATTCAACAGTCATTACATATTGAGAGCAGTTGAAAAGGAGCCAGAGTGCATAGGTTTGCTCTGTTATATTTCTTTTAGATACAGGAAATTTCTTATTCCAATAAAAGCTAAGTATATACTTTTTTAAATAGCTCAACCTGAATTTTTTTTTTGCATTATGAGAACAATAAATCATTACTGTATTGTTGGGTCCACTGCTATTTACTTACTCCAACATTTATTCAGAACAGCCTAAAAACAGTAGTGCTCAATGAGCAAAGACATAGCATAAAGTTATGTAAAGTAAAATAAAATAAAACTGACTCACCTCTCAGTCTCTTGACACTGACCAATTGTGAAGATGACAAGACACATGACCGAGAGCAGCAGCACAGACACAAGTATTTTCTAGGATAAAAAGCATACAAACAAAATGTAACATGGGTCCTATCGATAAATGTTCTTTCGTACTAGTTTCTCTACAATATGAGCTTAATCAACAAACTTTCTGAATATAAGTACTTTTGACCTGAGGAACACATTACAGGGTGATTGATACATTACTTGAAAAATGACACAGACAGCCTAAAGAATATAAAACTACCACAATTCCTGAGCTGTTAAGTGCAAAAATAATGATTTCTTACCACCATGCTTGACATGTAATGTAATTCCGTTGAGTGGCGGACGCTATTGCTGTTTAGTGTGACAGCCAGGCCTTTTATACAGCCCCCACACACACACACGTTCACAGCACACTCACGCTCACGCACGTGCACACACCTGTCAGATATTCTAATGGATACACAAAATCCTTCTAATATACAAATTCAATTGACATAGCTCTAAAATCTACTTGACATTTGATTTCAAGTAGAATGGAAACTAGTGGGTCAGATATTTTGTGCAAGCAAAGCTGCACTGCACTTGTTGTATGAGTCGTAGACATGCTTCTAGGATATTGTTACATAATGAGGTACTAACAAAAAAGAAAGAATTAAATTTCCCAGATTTTAATTTATCTCTGATCTACAGTATAATGCCTTCAGTTGAAATAATCCTTCCATCCCTTTCAGAGCAGTTAAACCACTAAGCATTTTTTTTTTTTTTTTATGAATCGGTGACAATGCAGCAATTGATATTTTCAAACCCAATGTACCATAAATACATTTACAGAATCTTTCAATTTCATCCATGAATGACTGCAAAGAATGACTGCCAACAATTCCGAGGTTACTTTTTTAGCACAAGCGTACAAACCTTCCCCCCCCACCCCCTTCTCTTCCTCCCCCTGCACCCAGATCTAGTTAACATGCTTGTGTCCTGGAGCTGTTGTCTGGTTGGGCGACATTAAAGCTACCCCTTAATGAAGCCTAGACAGTTTAGAGTCTCCCATTAGTGCGGGACTGTCACAGTCACCAATGGAAACAGTCGTCTTGGCAACACCTTCACAGCAAGGTATCCACTGGTGAAACATTCAGGCCGAGCCCAGAGGCCCGTGGGTGTCTGTAGAGATGGGGAGACGGAGACAAAATGGACTCATAATTTAGTCCATTTTAAATTACTTTAGTGGGCACCAGGAAATTAAAGAAAGGGAGGGGTGAGGAGGGGGATTTGGGAAGAAACACTGTGTTAGTGATTTTAGCTGAAGTGAGAGGAAAAACAGTATAATGGAATTAATTACTATTATGTTGCTAAATTGCTGAGAGTGGTAACAAAACAGTGTGGAGGTGGGCCATTGCTGTACATGAACGGTCACTCTGCATGGTCTGCTGTGTGGTGTTTGCCATAATGCTTGGCTATGATGTCGCGAAACATAAAGGTTCTCATTGTTCTCTGCCCTCAGAAGCCCACATTTCAGCCCTACGTGACTGCTGATATGTGGAACACATGTCCGCTACAGTGTTGGCATCTGTAAGGGCCGGGGCACAAAGCCAATGAAAACTGTATAAGGGGAGGAATAAAAAGTTAACCACGTTTAAACATAGGCATCTGACAAAGTGTCAGAGTCATAGCACAATCTTAATTTAAACTGTAATTCAGTTGAGACCAATAATATTAGGATTCATCTTTTGTTCTTTTTGTTCAATCTTTTGATTGTTCAACTGTCACTGCGCTGCGGAGTGATACCCTTGGCCATAATAGTCCAAACGACTCTTAGTTATCTTACTTATATGCATGTCATCCTCTTTTTATACTTTCATTCATGATAAATCTAGAACAATTTAACACAATTTAGTGCAGATATAGTACATTTTAAATGTATTATAACCTTCAAAACATTTGATCCCAGTTTTCTTTTGGCTATAATGAACATGATTGTTATCAAATTGTTGCACCTCAATTTGAAATTAAATGACATACCAGTATATTCTATTAGCTTGGAATGTCAGTGTGTGATCAGTGCAGATCTGTATCTTTTGTTTATGTTACCGGTGCTGGCCAGAGCCATGTAAAGGGAGAGTTGCGTCATTTCCATTCACTCCAATGGATCTTTTTTTTCCCCCACAGCAACGGAGCCTCAAAAGAGTCCCGGAAGTTAGCTTGAATACTAAAAGTACCATATAAATTATATTTGAAATGTAATTAGGTGCATTTATTGACTACTAATTACATATATTCAAATTGCCAACCAAACACTTCTTGGAACTATTTTGCCAATGGTTTAGCCTCTCCATGAACCATGTGACCGTTGAAAATACCAAACTTCCTTTGGCGTAACTGTTAATTCCATGGTTCTGGAGCTGGCCAAGGCCATGTTTCCGTGGAAACAACCACAGGACTGAACTAACAGCATATAGACACAGACAGGCACTGAGAGACGCAGAGGAAGATATATTTCAGTAGATGACGGTTAACAGAGTTGTATAAATATTAAAGCCATCTGAAATACACATGCACTAATAAATGCTACTGAAAAAAACATCTGGCCCTTCCTCCACAGGATTCATTGTTTATTAGTTATAATTTAACTGCAAATCTTCAAAGAACAACCTCATATCAGCTAAAAATGGGTGGACTCTTAACAAGTTGAAATAATATCTTGTGTCCATATGGTGGCAATGCTGAGCTAGTTCTAGCACATAATTCTGGCCTCATCTTTTTGGATTCAGTGTCAGCTAGCCTAGCCTGGAAATGAGGGAGGCATCTGTTTAATAATGTGGTGAACAACCAGTTACAGTACAGACAGTGAAGATAAAAAATGGGAAGATTATGATAAGGCTTATGTAAAATGTAACATGTAGATACAGCTAAGCTTGCAACCGATACTGCCAATAACGTAGTATTCCAAAATGTTTGTACTGTATGAATTCAGAAAGAACAATCACAACTTGACGCTAAATTATTTCAAATCCCAATGGCTTTATTTTATGTTTATATATACTATATATACTTATACAATATATATATATATATATATATATATATATACACACTTATACAATATATATATATATATACATACACATACATATATATATACACATACATACATATATACACATATATATATACACATATATATATACACATACATACATATATATACATATATATATACATACACATATACATACACACACACACACACATATATATATATATATATAATAACTTTTACCTCAATTGCTTGATTATCATTTTTTGACACTAAAGACCAAGGCATTCCACACGATCATATCTTACAAAAGAGTAAAGAAAGGTTCAGAGGGTGTACATGGTGTACACACATATACATACAGGTACATACATACATACAGTACATACATACATAGTTGTACATGTGGTGTGGTTCCGTTCAGTAAAGAGCCGTCGGGGGGGTAAGACTGGCATTCACGAAGACAAACATGAGCACATAAGACAGAAAGATAATGAGAAAGCACGCATGGAAAAACAAAAATAAACAACCATAATCTATATCCAAATAATTCTGTTGCATAGTTTAAAGCAAACAGGAGAGACATATTGCCATGATAATATGGTCATATTTACATATGTGAGTCAGACAGGGTGAATGTAATGTTATATAGTCGTAAGTATAGATAGACCAAGAGAAAGAAAGACTAGGAGGAAAGATGGAGGACATAGGAGGACGGTGAAGACACTGAGGAAGAAACACTTACTACACAGACAATTCAACTTCTGACCAAAACCCCCCCCCCAAAAAAACCATGAAAATAAAAGATGCTTCACGTTCTTTGAACAGATTTTGGGGCAGTAGCCTAGACACTTTGGGACCGCAAGAGACGCGTAAAAGTAATAAATCATACAGTTTGGTTAGGTTTTGGAGATATTTCATAGTGGACCAGAGGGCTTATTAGTAAGTGTTACAGTGCAAACATACAGACAGTCTATCATTCTGAGTCCTGCCCAGCGGGCCAGCCCTTGATATTCAGATATCCCCCCCCCCCCCCCCACACACACACACACAAAGAGTAAATACGATTCTGGTCAGGTGAACCTGGTAAAGCTACTGTAAGTCTGAGCTTGCTTGATTGATTGATTAAACTGGAACTCAAAGAGACTTCGAAGGGACATAAAAACGCTGGTTTGATGTCGACGTTTGATGTTCCATTTACTATCCTTTTAACAGCTGGATGAGTTTGCAATTAATACCTTTCTATGAAAGGCCAATTTACAGTCAGCAGAGACAAGGGCCAATATTTTTATAAAACAAACACTTAGATTGTGACATTCTGTGAATTAATCAAATTAAGTCAAACTATGCAACAAAAGCAGATATTGTGTTATGACATACATTTGAAGTTCTGCGCTCCTTGTTTAGTTTCTGTTTATATGGTTTGATCAAGGCCACAGCTGATCTACAAAGATTTCCATAGAAGCAAGAATTTCATGTATATTCTTGATTTGATTAAACATTATTTTTTTGTTTAAAATCTTGCACCTCCTTTTACAAATTAATTTTTTACTGTAGCTTTAATAATAGACAAAGGTATGGAACGATTTATGATAATGTTACTGAATGAATTGCCAAAATATATGACAAAAGGATCAAAAAAATAAATAGGCCTTAAGAAAACCGTAAATTTATCCACACGAACCGTGGAAAAATAACAGAAATTACAATAAAAAATAAAAGTCCATCTCATTTTCCTCAGTGTGTTTCACCTTGCAGTGCAAGTTTATGTGTGTGTGCGTGCATGCATGTTGTGTGTTTTGAGTATAATTTTGGAAGCAGGTAAACATTTGGGATGTCTCATTCAATACTTAAACATGCAGAACATTGAACACATATATTGAACAGTTATCTGTATCCAAATGCAGTCCTTTTTTTTCCCTCTTTTCATAAAAAGTGGCTTAGGCTACACAGAACACGACGGTACCAATCGCACCAGGTTGGACATATTGCTTTAAACCACCAAATTTTGTATATATGTCATGCATGCCACATAGATGATATTATGTTTATACAAAAATAACACCAGTGCATATTACTGTGCAATCAATTACAGGAAACAAATCTATCAGTCTTTTTCGCAACTATAGTATTAAAAACACAAAAATGTCTCGAAAAAAAAAAATTCTAAAATTGTGATGTCATTTAAAACCCCCTTTATCTGTTATTGAAATTTATTTTTAATGTCAAATTTTCCATATCCAATAAAATATAGCTGATTGGAAAAAGGCAATGCTTTCCAAGAAGAAGCAGTTCAGTCAAACCTAAGTTATTGCACAACAAGCATGTACACAATTCCAAACACGGACCAGATCTGGAAGAGCCTATACAGCTTTTCCAACAGAGAATAAAATAATCGGTACATTGTCAGGTCATACAGGTGAGGGTAACTTCAGTCCGCCGCTGCATTTTGTCTGTGCACTTTTGTTATGTCGTTTCTACTGTGCCACAGTTCAAACCAATGCAACAAAGAACTGAGTTCTTTCTACAGTTGGGCCATTTCTCTACCTACACCTGTAACAGCATATGAGGGCAAGCAGGGTCACTGACCATCACCCCCCGCACAATACAGGGATTATCAAAGCCAGACACTGACAAGACCACAGCCTGTCAAATTAAGCTTGTGCAAATAATGATAAAAGAGCAGATTTTACAACGAAAATTACTTTGGCAAAACAATCTTAAAGCTAAGCCGGGTGATGATTATCTGATTGCCCCCACCCTCACCAGTCACCTGCACAGATGCCAGTTACAGTTCAAATGTATAGATTATTATTTGTAGAAGGAAAAAATATAACGCATAGGGGAAACAGATCATCAATATATAATAAGATTCCCAAGTGTGTTTGTAAACTGAATCTGTGAAGTGGACTGGCGGACATCAAGGTAAGGCAGTCAAAAGTTTACAGACAGAGGAACAGGAAGAGGAAGTGATGTCACAAGTTATTTAACAGTGCTCTCTTCCAAAAAGGAACAGTTTCCTAAGCCATTCATTTAAAAATGTTTACAATGACACCTTAATAGATGTTCTATAGTTGCCAGTCACAACAGCACCAATCCTGTTACATAAAAAAAAAGCCAGTCTACAATTGGTCATATCTCAAAAGAACAAAAATAAATCAAAACAAACCTATAGATTAAATAGTTAATACACTCCCATTTAATGTATTACACTGTGTTACTGGTATGCACTTTCCCATTTGTTAACCCCCAATGGCGTCATATAACCGCATTTATTGTCTCTTAAGACTTTAGATAAAGTGATCATACTTAAGTAAAATGGGTAAAGACTAGATTGCTTAAGAGTCAAATTTCATGGCATACAGTAAGTAAACAAGTCATTGTGGGTTTCTTAGCCCTAATATCAGATGGCTATGAAGAAAATGTCATAAATATATAGAGAACTGTAAAAGACATACTCCACGTTAGACTCATATCATTCATGTACGTACTGTCACCAAACTCCTTAGCCTATACATATATATTCATATATATCCAAAATATTAAAAAGTACTTAATATAAAAATACAGAAGAATTCTAAAAAAAATGAGCAAAACATTGCGTTTTATATGAAAACCATGCAAGAAAGATTCCCCATGTAGTTAAATATATCTCTAAGACTCACGAAAGCGAAGCAATAGAGGGGAAGGAGATGCAGTCAGGCTCTGTCATTGACTTGGTTTTTATGTAAACATCGCAGAGGTCATTAAAACTTAGCTCGGCAGTGACAACTGTAGCTTTCTCTTTGCTTTCTAGTCAAGTTTGGAGTAAAAAGGTTAAAGGTCAGGGGTCTGGGGAGATAAAGTAAAATCGAATGACGCTAACAATGGGATACAAAACAATATTGGCAAACCTATAAAATATGGCTCTGAGTTACGTAGAAAAAGCTCATCAGAAGTGAGCAGGAGAACCTAGTCAAGAAATAAGTTTAAAATATGGCAGTAGTTACTTTTGTTGAATGTGTCTTAATTCCTAGCTAGCCAGCTCTGTTCTTGATGGCTTCTATTATGAGGAACCCAGAATAGCCAGAGTAAGGGGGGGGGGGGGGGCAGAGTTGGGGATGTTGGATGAATGTTTAGTTTTATTATTTTTATTTTTTTTTTTAAGACAGGATTCATTTTAGTTGCGCTTGTAAGAGGCTTAGCAGAGATTCGATTGTAGAGAGTAATACAGGGGACATGTGGCAGGATGGGGCACATTGTAGATTTAGATGTGGGATACTGACGGTTATCCCAGTGGCTTGGTCAAGATCAATAGCATTCTATCTTACCACAGCCAACACAGTGAACTTTGATTATAAAACAGATACACTTTAGCCAAGAGGGGTAAGATGGGTGCCCTTTGTCCAGAGCCGAATATGATCCCCACTATAGCTTTGGTTGTGTGAATGCACTGATTCTTTTTGTTTTTCCATTTCACAGGTAAACTAGCTAATGGAAATAAGAAAAACAAAAGACAACAATATTTCCTAACGCCTAAAATATGCATCCCTTATCACCAATCCTAAATTCCCATGCTGCTCAAACAAACATGAAACAAAACATGCGCACTACTGGCAGGGCAGGACATAAAAATAAATCATATTTAAATGTGCACTCCTTCAATCACAACACTTGTATTCCATTATTTTTGAGTAAGTGGAGTGGGGTTGGAGTTAAGAGATAACCATAAAAGTGATGTGGTGAGGCCACATGCCCAAACATTTGATATTTGTCATTATTGTTCTAGTGTCTTTACGCTGTGACCCTCAACTGTAAAGGACATTCATGTCGCTTTCCCACTGCATGGTACCAGCTCGACTCTTCTCACTTTGGGAGCTTTCCGCTGCATAGAATTAGCTCAACTCGAGCCTACTTTGTTTTCCACTGCAGATTGTACCCACTCAGTTGTAGCTAGTCGCCATAGCAATGGCGCCGTTCGAACCAATCCTGCAGTTGATCTGTAGTCAATGACGAAGTGACAATTGAAACCAATCAATAGTCTGCATTGTTGTCATGTCACATTATGCCAAATGGAAATGCAAAAAAAGGTTCAGTGGAGTCGAGTTGAGGTGGCACCACGCAGTGTAAAACCTCCCAAAACGAGTCGAGGCGAGTTGAGCTGGTACCATGCAGTGGAAAAGCATCATAAGTGTTCTCTCGGGGCAGATGTTTTCTATTTTGAGTCAGGGAAAGCAAAATACAGAGACCTTTTAGTACTGTTTCACATAAAAAGATGAGAATTAAAAGCAATCAGACAGTTCAGACTGTTCAGCCAGGACACATGTAGTGTGGCGGTATTTTGAGCTGAATCAGGTCCACGCTCTTTACATGCTTCCAAGAAAGTCATATTCTGTACATTTGAAAAGACCAATCGTCAACAGAAATCATATAATTTTGACAATGGTTAAATTTTTTGCAGTTGCCCACAACCTTCTAATAAATCAAAACACGCTTATATGTACATAGGAATACGATCAGTTGCTTAAAGTTCTGTGCCATTTGAGAGCATTATGCAGGATTGAAGCGAACACAGAACAATCTTATCATGCTGCTATTCAGTCCCAACTCAACATAACTTGAGGGATACGGCAAATCCTTTAAAAAACCAAAAGGCAACAAGACATAGGAGGACATTCAGAGGTGGCTAGACGCTCATTAACTGTGCCATCTTTGAGGGAAAACAAAGAGTTGGGGGTATGGGGGTTTCGAGTGTCGCTGTGTGCGGTGATCTCCCCTGTATGTCACTTTGCACCACCAAAATGGCTTCAGTGAGTCTTGGGGGTTGGGGTATTTGGACAAAAAAAATGAAGTGGAAGGTCACAGAACTACAGACTCACTAGTTTGCGAATGCAGGGGCGGAGTCTGTCCCCAGAGGGAGGGACAGAGAACTTTGGGTGGGGGGAAATAAAGAGCAATAAAGCTCAGAGGAGAAGAAAGCAAGGTGACCACGAGGAGGAAGGCGAGGAGTAATGAGGAGGGGAGGAGGTAGCGGTCAGATGGAGGGACCCAGACTGCCGGTGGAGGCTCGGGGGGGCTCCCCCCCTCCTCCCCCGCCCTCGGACGAGGAGCCGGGCAGGGTCTCGATCTCGTCGCCTGTCTCCTTGTGGGTGTGGTTGCGCTCCTCCTCCTTTTCCTCCTCTTCCTCCTCCGACAGGGGCATGAACTCAGGGTGGGCCATGAAGCTGTGGATGGATGGGTTCTCTAGCCCCTCATAAAGCGAGCTGCGGAATGCATTCACCACCTTAATCTGGGGGAGAGAGAGAGAGAGAGAGAGAGATAGAGATAGAGATAGAGAGAGAGAGAGACCATGAGTATGGCAGCCATGGTGCCGTTTATGAGTGATGTTCCCAGGGGGAGGTGGGACACAGGGATGTCAACTTGTCAACCTGGGCATGGAGGTGTGTGTGTGTGTGTGTGTGTGTGTGTGTGGGTGGGAGAATTGTATGGGATTGCACAAACATTGCAAACACATCCGTCACAAAGTCATCTTATAGGTGAACGAGGCCAACACAACTTCACAACACAAACGATAAAGGCTGATGAGATGGTGAACACAATGGAAGCTCTGCAAAATATAAAAACACAAGAGGCACACAACACAGAAGGAAATGCTGCCAGGTAATGAAAACAAAACTGCCACAACAGCAGCAGCAACAACAAACCAAAATACCTTCATGTGTCCTGGGATCATAAACTGGGTTGAAATCACAAAGGCACAATAAAGGATACAATTATACAATATGTACACACACACACACACACACAAACAACATGCACACATTACGGTATCCAAGCTTCTCATCAGCACACACTGAAGCTACACACTTGGCACCATGTGAATGCCACCAACACAAAGACAGGCTTTGAGTTGTGTTGGAGTTTGGTTTAGAAATGCTAGGCATGACATAGTAAGCATTCAGGACAGGGGGGGTGAAAAGACAAATAATATGTGATGAATGAAACACATCAAGGGATTTTACAGCATGATCACCTGTGCTACAAACAAGGTTTAATTGCTAAATGTTAACTGAATCTGAACTCTTCTGGTCTGGCTTTTAAATTCTCAATTAAAAGGTACACTCCTTAATTTGCGCGCGCACACAATAGGTTGGTAATGTAAACTGTAGGAAACATAAAAAAAAAAAAAAAAAGCTGTTAAGCCTTTTGAGACGTCGTAGCTAGGACTAACAGTGTAGCTCTAACCCCTCACAAGGATTATCCCACACAATTATCTTCCCTACCAGGCTGCCATCTTGGGAATAAGGCACCTAGAAAATACAACAGGATATTTTTTTTTTTACTCACTAGCTACTGAACAGTAATTCTGCCTGCACTTCCTGGTTACAGTACGACACATAGGAAGCCAGAAGGTCACTCCGGGGTTCACACACGCATGCTAGCAATACAAACCGAGACAGGTGAGAGAGCACAGCTTACTCATAAATAATAAGAGCACGGTGAAGTGACCAATCAGCCGGCAAGGTGCAAAGGTTCTCCAATAAATTAATCAAAAGAAACTTATGTAACGGACGACACACTGTCACACACAAGCCACGAGGGAGCGAGGGAACTGAATGGGGCTGGGAGCAGGGTGGCAGGCCATCTAAGGGTCAGTCATGCAGCATTCAGCGTTCCCACTGCATACGGTAAGGGGACATGAATGAATACATAAATAAATAAATACAAAAAAATAAAAGCACAAGTCCAGCTCAAGCATTGTCGGTTAGCGGGCCGCCCAGTCACGGCACTCACTGCCTGCAGCGGAGGAGGAGGAAGCGGCTCCGGCGGGAAGGGGCGGAGCCCCCGCCGAGTTGGTGAGAGAGGAGGAGGAGCTAAGCCCTACGTGGCTGGGGCTAGTGATACTTTTGGCCACGCCGGCATCGTTGTGCTGGCTGACTACGGAGGGCTGGCGGCGCAGGGCGCCAGGTACCGGTGCCTGGCCAGTCTGGAAGGTGTACACCACGTCCATCTGAAGCAGGAGGAACACAGCCATAGGACAGGAGTTAAGACAGCAGAGACAGATGCACAGCGAGGAGGAGAATCACCAGGGCACTAGCCTGGTTAAGCAACTCGTCGCTAGCTGTGCTAGCGCAGAGTCGCTAAACAGGTGGGCACACCCTGGCTACAGAAAAACAAACATATGCAAAGAGAAGAGATAAGAAAGTGGGGGGGGGGGGGGGGGTTGGAAAAGTAGATAGGACAGGCAGAATTTAAGACTCAAAAAGTGAAAGAAAATACAACAGGTCAGTAAAAAATGTAGGACAAGACAAGTGTTGGACAAGAAGAGGAGCAGAGAAAGAGACAGAGCTGCCAATAGAATAAACCAGTTAGTCAAACTGCCTGGAAAAGGAGTAATGTTAATAGCACAAGACAACAGAATGGATGTGGAGATATGCTAAATGTTGTTTGCGCCATTGTTCAAGGCTGAAAGCTTGGGAATGAGAAGAATAAACAAAAAACCCACTAGTCAGAAAGTGGAGAACGTGTTTCTCTGGGAGGCTGATAAAAGTTCTCCAGCAATCCAGTAGTCCTTGTACCAATTATTTCCCCTACTGTGTTTGACTAGCCAGCCATATAGGACAATCACAGCTCCGTGCACCGGGAAGGGGACAGAAAGATTAGGACCTAATTAGCTTGCAGCTGTGTCGGGCACCCTTCAATCCATGTGAGGAAGACAATAGAGGCATATTCATACAGTTCATTTGTGTTTAGAGAGAGAGCACACAGATACTGTTGCGGTCCGGCAACAAACAATGCCTGAGCCACTTTGCCCTAGTATTCGGGTCACCACAAAAATGTACGGACTATGAACCCAAAACTAAAGCAAAGCTGCTGTGGTATTGTTAATTAAACTGACATTAACTTTTACAGTCAATGTGTTTTAACATCAAAAAGTGTGTAGTACTCCTTACTGTCCGACAAGTTGACAAGTCTGTTTCGTGGACGCTACAGTCGCTGCTTGGCAGACGTTAACAGGATATTATAATGAAAATCTGTATAAATATTTCGTGGGCGTTACCGTTGAGTTGCACAGACAGCCAGTAAGAACACAATAAAACTTGAGTGAAAGAATTTTAGACCAAGAGAAGACACCCCATTCTGCATTCCTCTGTAGGGAATTTACCACGGCAAAATTATTTGGGTTGGAAAGACCAGAACATATGATATTTACATATTGTATATACACACATACATAGTCTATCCAATACATACATCACAGAGTACACTGGAATACACATGCTGGAAAAGAGAATATTAAATCATCAGAGAGATAGGCATATCTGAATCAGTGGGATGAATACTTATAGTGAAATAAATATTTGAGAAAGACTTGACAAACAGACAGAAAATGAACATGGATAACTGGATACAGCTGGCATACAGTAAAGCAGCAGCAGGAACACCTCTGCATTGTGTGTGAAGGACTGTGAGCAAAGACAAACCATGTAAGACAGAAATGGTGAGTAGTAGTCAAAACCCAGACACGCAGGAAATGGAGAGATGGGCTACAAATAGTTGGACAGCAAAACACGATTACTCAATTTCCTCCCAAACCAAGCCAATAAATAAATGCCATATGGATCAAAGGTTTCCCCACTGCCCACTAAGTAATGGCTCCTTCACCTTTGAGAGGAAAGCAGTTGACTTCTGTGACCCTGTGTGTTACTGTAGATGAGTATTACTTACAACAAAACAACCAATAATGTCTCTCAGAGACTATGGCATAATATACTCAGCCCTCCCCTTCCTACATAGTGCCAGTGTTGTTTCGGTGTTAGGTAGGTGTTAGTGCCAAAGCTAATGAAGCCCATAGGGAGATTATAGCACTGCTTCTGGACATGCTAACACTCACTGAGTGCTACTGTGGCTTCATCATGTAGGAGGAAGGTATGTCAAACTAACAAAATCTAACATGCATGTGCTAAGCAACGCTTGTGTGAACACAAAATAGGCACCCACGCAAATAATGCACAATTCACACACGCGCACACACACGCACACACACACACGACTCCCACAGTACCAAACTGTGAAATGACTCATTGGAAAATGGCCTGTTCTGAAAGCTGAGTACAAGAACTGCTGAGAGAGAAGAGGTTTGCTACATGGGGCTACCTCTACAGCACCACCCACAAAGGAGGGTTCACATTTAACCGGAAAAATATAAACATTGGAAATATACCATTTAGAAATTACTTTGTTTTTGGTTGAATTATACACATGACATAGGAGAATGCTACAGATTTAAATAGCCCTATTTTACATATGACCAGTGGAAGTGCTTAAAGTAACAGGAGAATGATGAGATGCATGAAATGTGGATTTGTCCCACAACAAGAAATTGTTGGTGAGAAAAAGATCCATAAATAACAAAAACATTAGTAATTTTCAGAGAAGATAATTCAGTACATTGTTTGTGAGTGCAATCGTGCTCCAAGATCGTGCACGTGTGCAATGCACACTTAAATATTTTGCTTCCATATTCTGCCAACCACATCAGCAAATCTTCCCTATGGCAGCCCCACAGTTCCACTTGAGCGTTATAATCTCCTGGAGACGATGCAGCACTTTCCACTGAATCACCCATGGGTGCTTGTTGAGGCTTGGGGAAAGACACTATATAGCAAACCCTCTTGGGAAACAGGGATCCTCACAAACATCAGCTAAAGCGAAAGAACAAACACTTTTAATGTGTAGCAGGTAGGGGTGTGACACTAAACGATATTGAGTTCACGAGAACGAGACAAGACAAGGTTTTAACAACATTAAAAAACATTATCTTCAATGACAAATAGTATTGTCCTCATATTTGATTAAGATGTATTGAAAGGGCTCTGTGTCTGTGGTTCTAGGATAATATTACAGATATGGAGGAATTACTACTAACCTTCACATTTTCTACAGTAGGTGCTCAGTGAATTGTTATTCCATAGGTAAAAGCTAACAAAGCCATTTAAAGTGCTAGTTTAACAGCAGGCTAATAGCTAATGTTGTTATACAGCCTTAACAAGGTTAAGCTGCAAGTAGCCTACACAGGCTACACAGTAATTTCTACAAATATATCAGAAATGGGTACATATGCACACCAACATTATTAATCCTAAAATATATTATGCACGTATTGCATAACAACAGATAATATTAAACAAATTATAGTGTAAAAGGTATCAAATGCTAATCAAAATGCTAGTAGTGGGGGCATATTCTGTTAAATTTAACCCTCACACTGATATTGCTACACAGCTTTTTACCACGATGAATTTTTTTTTTTAAATATCACGATATCTCGTGGCACGAGATATCGTCACACCCCTAAGTAGTAGGCAGGCAATACAAGTTGATGTTATCGGGACTGCGTTTGTTCAAACACTGCATCTGCCCTGCTCAATTTAGCTGAAGGTAAAGGTGTGGATTGAGTTACACATTCAAATAGACACGTTTCAAACCACCCTCATGAACCTATGGGAAGGACAGATACTAGTGTGCAGAAGATGCGATGCAATGCTCTGACATGCAATAGCCCTATTGAAAACGGGGAGAGGGATCATCTTGCATGTCTTGACATCCAAACACACATTTCCAGTCTTCTGGTTGCTAGACACATACTGTGGAATCGCATATAAACACCACTTGGCTGCTCTCTGACAGTTGGACAGTACCTGAGTCTGGATGCGGTTAAGGCCTCGGAACCAAAGGATCTGTCCTCTCCTCATCTCCATTTCGGCGTGGTCGATGGCGTCTATTCCCTCGGTCATCTCCTCCTCGTGGATCTCAGCCTTGGTGATGCCATGGCCGGCCTCCTTCAGGAACTTCAGGCGATGGGTTGGGATGGCTGAGATCAGCTGTACGTGGAAAACACACAAAACATTACACCTGAGCTCATTCTGTTATAATATCAGTGCCTGGGCTTAGACATTCCATTTTAACATTGTTCTAAAATTCTAACTATTTATATCTGGATATATTTTTGTAAATAAAATGTAAAAAGTAACCCAACAGCCTACTCTTTTCAAACTAACTTGCATAACAACAATAATCCCCTGACAGAACTTTATGCCACAAAGATGAGTTTGCCAGTCATGCATGGAAACTGCACAGCAATGTCTAAGGTGCAACTTTGTCGCTTGATCAAAGCTGAGCCGCGCATACTCCTATGTGGATTTACAAATATATTGCTCTCCTGTTTTCCCATTTAATAACACACCCCTTACTTTCACTCATGACAGTTAGAGAACACATCAGCCTATTGCTCCTAAAATAGGTTGTAGAAAAAAAAAAAAAAAAAAGAACTGCCCGTCAGTTTCTGTCTGTCTGTCTGTCTGTCTAACCTGTAGACTTCCAACTTCATTATGATTTACTCCATCATGTAAAAAAGTATCTGTCTCAGTCACTTCATGCCCACTATGTGAGCCCAGAATAGCACATCTAAGAGAAAAGCTTTTCAGTGGCAAGTGCATGAGTGTAAATGTGTCTTTTATCTGCAAGCTGCATGTGTGCATGCATACTATGTTTCTATGGGGGCTGCCAAGTGTGCGCTTGTGTGTAGCTGAGCGAATTTGCCGAGGGACTAGCATGCTAGGGTTGTCTCCCTCGGGGCGCTGTGAAACATGAGCTGGTCTTTCTTGTGCAGAGCTCATTACCATGGTGATGGTTGTGACGCAACGCTGTGGCACACATACATACATTCTCTATGAGAGTGGCATTTGATGCCTCCGCACACAGATGTGCATACACCAATACCATACTATTAGAGTCATTTTGAGAAAAATAAAAGGTCTATCCTCAGGCTGTTCTTTCTTAATCTCGGGGGTGCCCCCTAGAGGCCGTTTGCCTCCCCGGTGCACATGCAGTCGTCACGGCCGTTAGTGAAAAGATGTTTATAGATATAATTGTACGCATGTGTTTCTTACTTGTCCCCAGAGCAGCTCCCCGACACCGATGAACACACACCACAACCACTGGTCAATTGTCAGCGCCGTGCAGGAGAAAGGCTTCCCCCCAAACTGCACAATGACAATCTAAGAAATAGAAGATCAAATGGATACAGAAGGTAAACATTACACGTCATTTCTTTTCACCGCTGGTTTGCATCTGTATCCATTTTAGCATGTTCAAGTCATACCTGCAAGATGAACGTTCCCAGGACAACGCTGCAAAATATGGGGTTACGATAAATCCCTTCGAACACATTCCTCTCCCCATGGATCTTCCTGGCGTTGATCTCATTGAACAGCTGCATCATGACGAAGATGTTAAACACAATGGTGTAGTGCTCGGAAGGCGGCGAATGGAGGGGCGAGTTGCGGCCACTGTCTATGTCGAAGATTTTCTCACCTGCGGGAGAGGAAAAGAAACATTGTGTAAGGGCCACTGGTAATACATTTAAGGTAGCTGTACAAATCACTTTAACAACAATTTGTGTCAACATAGGATGCAAATGCATCCTAGTGCAGAGGCCTCTCAGAGAGACTGGCGAGTTAATGAAGCGCACCTTTGCCTAATTAAACATTCGCTACGTCTGTGTGGTTCTGTAGTCACAGAGGGAGCCTATATACTCAATGCCAGACTGAGCCCGGAAAGACTGTTGTGTTCATCCCCAAAACAATATTTATTAAGGCAGTTGCGCTCAACCTTGAAAGAGAGAATGACAAGGACAAAAGAACCAGCTGGGGAATGCTTTATGCATAATGTTTGGTGCAATACTTTTGCATAATGTTTTGATTGCAAACTAGGCAAATAAAACCAGAACATTCTCTAGATTGTCCTATAGAGACAGCAGGAAATACACTATGAATAATTCAGAAATTGTCATATTTCTACCGTATGTGTATTAAAAATATAACACTGTATACATTATGGTGTGCTAGTTGCGATTCAAGTCGTTTTTCTTCAAGCATACACTAAAGCTACCATTTTCCAAGAATGCTATAGAACAATGTGCTGCTGTTATGTTTACCAGCTAGTACAGTATCTAATGCTACTTCTAATTATACTGTATACACATTATTAGCCATTATTGTGAATAGCTGCATTAACCTAATATTCCCATGGAGTAGGAAAAGCACATGCATTTTATTTGTAAAACTTGACATTTTTTTACCAGCAATATTCAATACACACTTTGACTGCTTTGTAAATATCTTTCTTCCTTATCAGTTATGATAAGAAGGATAATATATTGTTATGTGAACAATATTAGAGTTGTCTATACACCGATCAGCCATAACATTATGACTCAAAGTGAATGGCAGGAGCAGGACCCAAGGTTTCCCCAGCAGAACATTGCCTAAAGCATCATACTGCCTCCTCCAGCTTGCCTTCTTCCCATAGTACATCCTGGTGCCATGTGTTCTCCAGGTAAGCGTCGTACACGCATTCTGCCATCCACGTGATGAGAAAACGTGATTCATCAGACCAGGCCACCTTCCATTGCTCTGTGGTCCAGTCCTGATGCTCACGTGCCCATTGTAGGCGCTTTCAGCAGTGGACAAGGGTCAGCATGGGCACCCTGACTGGTCTGCGGCTACGCAGCCCCATACACAACAAACTACGATGCACTCTGTGTTCCGACACCTTTCTATCAGAACCAGCAATAACTTTTTCAGCAATTTGAGCTATAGTAGCTCGTCTGTTGGATCAGACCACACGGGCCAGCATTTGCTTCCCACTTGCATCAATGAGCCTTGGCCGCCCATGACCCTGTAGCCGACTGTTACTTCACCTGTCATTGCTTCAAGTCGCAGAATTACACTGACTTTTAATTGTCTCTAGTCGCTACATCGCATCTATTTGCTTGCAGTGTGTCTGGGGCTTAAGGCCTTTTATATGCTAAATACCATATAGTCTTAGATGCCATTGGAACTATTTGAAAATCATATTTTCTCAATTTAGCTAGTTTGATCTCATCTTCACACTTGATTTTGTCTGACATAGGTATTTCTCCATGCTCGCTCACTCCAGTCACATCACCAGTTCATATATCAAGCTAGCTACTGTAGCAACTAAGTGGTTCGTTGTGACCGGCGTGAAGTTATTGATTCATGACAGATTGACGTGATGTGTCACAATCATATTAGAGGTTTTATTAGCAAAACGCCAAAGTGGGTAATGGACACTGTGTTAGTTTTATTGGCACAAATAGTCGCCATAGACAGATACGCACTATTCAAAAAAAGTGCATATGTATATTTATAAATTATTTTGCAGACTCCCATGCAATAGGACCCTACTTTGTGTATAGCCATCACACAATCTGGCCCTTGTTAAAGTCGCTCAGATCCTTACTTTTTCCCCCCATTTTTCGCCTTTGACAAAATGTTTACTTGCTGCCTAATATATCCCACCCACTGATGGGATTATCCGTGTTATTCACTTCACCCGTCAGTGGTCATAATGTTATGGCTGATCGGAGTATAAACACGTGTCAAACACATCTTTCCATTAGCAACCATTATAGCATGAAATTCTTAGGGTAAACAAATTCAAAATACAAACCTACTACTCCCTGCTCACTGAATATTGGCAAATTCCTCCTAAACAAAAGGTTCTCTGGGCCTCTCTTATTGCTGCAAATTAATGCATTTCTGAAGAATGTCCGACTCTGGACATGCCACTCATTTCTCATATTCTGCCAAAGGACTCCCATCAGGATAGCAATGCTTTCATAAAATGAATGAGATTACTCAGAATAGCTTTGCAATTGCTGGCACTAAGCCTAAGCGCTAATGGGTTCAGTGGACCTAAGCCATGCAAGAACAATGCTTCCAACACCATAACAGAGGCGCAATGGTAAATAAGGACAGCATGTTACAGCGCATATGGTGTTAAATCTGTCTCCAAAAGGAATGTATACTGTATACACATAAGAGCTGTCTTTAAAAGTGAGACTGAACCTTTGTTAAGCCCTTGACTCCCTTAGCAAAATGTTTGGTCCTCATGTTGCAGAATACAAGAAATACATGGTTACCAGACCAAATCTTGGTCAGTAATATAACAATAATATAGCACATCAACTACTTGCCATTAGGTAACAATTTTTTTAATATCTGTAAGTTGTGCAGATACAGTACCAAGAAGGGGGTAATTAACAGTAAACTAAGCAGGATCACTTCATATAGAAGAGTCGAGGGTTCAGACCATTTTCACAGTGACCTGGAAGTGCTACCCATTACCTACCAGTTAAAGGCTGGAACATACTGGCCGAGTTGGGTGGCGTGCGAGGCACGCCCGCTTCGAGCACTACATATTCCACATGACATGGATTTTGTAGAGCCCCTACTATGCTATATTAGGGCTGTGCGATAAAACGATATATAATCGTATAAAGATAGAAAAACATAAAAAAAATTACATTAAAAATCTTTATCGTTTATATAGTTATGAAAATCACACACTTTACATGATTTTCGTCATTTGGAGTCTGTTGTCCGTATTTTGCGCTGATTACTCTTGTTGGCTTTTAACATGGCGAGGCATTCATTGCACTTCCAGTTACGTGTGTAGTTTTACCAGCTTTCCAACTCTCCACCACTGTCTCTCTTCCTCGCTGAGCTCCGTGTGTGTGCGAGTGTGTGTGTGTGTGGAGTGAGCCCTGCCCGTTCCGCAGTGGAGCAGAGAGCACGGAGTAGCAGCTGGTGATCAGAGAAACATTGGTGAGGCAGATTCGTCTTATGATTTATTAAGTTTAAACTGCCAGCCTACAAGTTGTATTTTGCGTGGTGCATTGCCCGTGCTACTGCTGCAAAGTAAACAAATCGCACTTGCTAGCTACCTGGCAAAACACATGTATACAACGTTCGGGACATACAGCCTAACCAGGATGTAGTTCAAGATCATGGGAATGTTCGATAAAATGTCCTACCTATGTATTTTGTTTCTATGTCTGGTAAGTTCCTAGAATATCCAATATTTCAGACGAGTTATCTTAAAGAAACCACACGTTTCTCAATACCATGATTGTCACGGCCTAGTCACGTTATGCAGTCAATGGGTTATGTTCACGTTCATAAACGTTCATAAATTACAGCAAAACAATCTTTATTTGAACTCAGTGTAACAAATTTCATCTCCTCTGCTCATGTGGTTCAGAGAGGGCGGGGCTGCACATACGCAATGTATTATTTATATAGTTATATGAATGTGAGCACAAGCCTGAGGGACGGGTTCATTGGATGACAAGAAACTATTTATTAATTAAATGTACAGAACTTGCTATATCGTGATATGTATCGTTATCGGGATATAAAATGTATCTATATGGGTATATGACATTTTGGCCATATAGCACACCCATATGCTATACACCAATCTCATCAGCGGAATGTCAGGATTATGGGGGAAAACCCCTGAGCTTCTAGCATTTAGCGTTCTGAAGATATGATACAAAATATATACCTATGAAAAATCTGCTCTGGTTTTAGAGGGATAAGCACTGCAACTAGGCAATGCCTATTCTTAAAATATTCACAACTGTGGATTGCAGTCATTGCTCTGTCCCGATTCTTTCCGGCCGTTCTGCAGGCCATCTGCAATATATTATATGAAGGCGACTCAACGCGGCAGTTGAGTCTTCTTGCACGCTCGGGGCCAACTCGTCAGGTCGCACCCACAAGTTTGTCATTTATTGTGCGTGCCATACGTGCCGTCACATCTCAAATATAAACTAGGCTTAAGATGTCTGCTGTTTATAGGCTATACAGGCTTCTTGAGCAGCACTTCTGGATCTCTAGGTCTATTGTACCACACTCTTGAATGTGTCTGACTGGGTTATGAAACTGAGGGAAAGTGAAGCACATGTGTTTGCATTAGGGCTGAAAGATTAATTGCATTTGCGATTGTATCACAATATTATAAAACACAATTTTATAACCGCAAAGGCATCCTCCTTGTCTGAAGCCTTCTTACCTAGAAAAAGTGCTGTGCTCTTCCAATGTCATTAATCAGAAGTGCCTCAAGGTGACTGTGTATACACCCACCAACAATAAATTTAAAACTTCCATTGGGTATGTGTGTGTTAACAGTCACTGCCTCCTACCCTTAGAAAATATTAGACAGCGTTTAACCAATCAGCGTTGCTACAACTGTTTTGATCGCCTCATCCAGCTCTACCACAATTTCGCAACATATTTGACTTTAACGTCAGCACACTTGCCCACTCTGATTGGACCGCCAGCATGGTGGCTTTGAAAACGCAAATGATAACAGGGTTTCCCAGACTGAGAACCTGATCTGAGAACAATAGTCTGGCATAGCCAGGCTATGTGATCTGCACGGGTGACTGGACTCCTGAACCAAAGGCGCTATGACAGTATTCTTCTGTGCATGCTCTGGTGTTATACTGGACTGCAGGATAATGAGCCCAAGCATACATTCAGAGATGAGTGACTCTATTGTACATTCAAGATATGTCAGTGAAGTATTTGAAGAAGAAAGATGGCATGGCTTGTACAATAACCTGACCTTAAACCCACTTAGTTGATATGAGATGAAAATGGATAGAAAGGTCAAGGCTAGAGAGCCAACTAGTGCAGATTATTTGTGGGCACTTCTCTAGCAGTGTTTCAGAAAAATACAGTTTGTTCTGCTGGAATATCTGAAAAGGTAGCTATTATAATTAGTCTAAGATTTAGCATCTGTATGATTCCAAAGGCGGTGCTTATCACTCGTTTAGTATTAGAAACCGTCTTTGTCAAAGTGCAGATTTGGTCTTTAACCGACTTTTAGAGCTGGAGACAGCTGTTGTCAATCTAGTGTCTTTTTACAGACCAAGGCTATTTTTAAACAAAAGGAAGTATAGGCTTTAATTGAGTAAATTGACATCATAGATTAGAGGCCTAGAGAAATTACTGCTTTCTCGTTTTTTTCCTGTCGCATACAGGCTTATATGACCTCCTTCTATGGCTTGAGAATGTACAAAAGTGAAAATTTTGACATCTTTGATCAAATGTAAAACGTTTATATACAGTATATAGAGTAAGTATATAAAATAGCATAGATTGTCCTATATATTACCAGTCAGATTAGCAGCTTGGTACACTACATACAGTAGACAGGCAATATTTTAACAGGTTAATGAGCAACAGCATGGACATTCACAGCCTGTGCCAACTGCCACTGCCTCCACAATGCTTGAGAACATCTTGCTTGTTCTTATGTTGTGCTATAATTAGCATAATGTGGCTCGTAAACCATCCTGATGTTGCAAGCTACATCTATATATAAACCTGAGAACTCTCCATTAGAAGCAGGTTGTCAGTTGCCAGGTGATCAGGTCGACAAATGCGGGCCGTTTTCTTTAAACACAGCCGCTTATTTGCTGTCAGTACCAACTGAACTACACACATGGATGCCAATTTTATGGTGTTTCCATACCTGGCTTTCAATATAATTCCTAGATTGCTACGTGACTGGTTAAGAAAACAAGCAGAGCTTATTAAGGATGATTTTAACAAGGCCACAGTACAGGTATAGTCAGATATCGTAAGCCAATTGTAAGCTAATACACATTTTTGTCAAATTCACCAAATATCTTCTCACATGTCGCTAGCTTACCGGCCTCTGTGCGTGCTGAAAAAAGAACCGGGTACATCTACACAGCCCTGGCGCCGTAAATAGGAACAGAAACAAAGTGGTGAACACAGCTCACAACAACAATGCCACTTCACAATGCGTTTCAACCTGGGGGGTGTAGTCTCTGAGGGAGTTTCTTTAGATTTGAGCTCAAAGTTGGCAAGCGTTCCCGAGCCCGACTAAGCCTGCCTTTAAGGTAAAATAAATAAACAAACAAGTAACAGCGGTCAGGTGGTTTTGATTCTGCACATTCCAAGATACCACTACTGTGAAAGCATTGTGACGCACCTGCAAAGAGCAGCGTGAAGATGATGACCAGCTGGTACACCGCATGGCCAAGGATGTTCTTCATCATGGTGCGGGAGATGAGGGGCTTGTTGCGGCCATAGGGCCTCCTAAGGAGCAGGGATTCCGTGGGGGGCTCGGTCGCTAAGGCCAGTGAGGCCAGAGTGTCCATGATCAGGTTCACCCACAGCATCTGCACCGCTTTGAGAGGAGAGTCCTGGCAGCAGGGAAGACACATTGAAAAGGTCAGGGAGAGGAAAGACAAAAGGTCAACATTCGAGAGCACGTTGAGGATTTGAAAGGCAAGGAGAGAGGAGTTAAGCTTAAACTGTTTGCTTGCTATTACACAATACAGTCGTGACATTATGGAAAAGGAATGGCCTTTGGAATTACTGCCTGATTAGCTTACACCGGCTCAGACAATCCTTTAAAAATATGAAGCAAACTCAATTCATTAAAAGGTACACGCCTTGAGTTGAGTTCTAAACGTTGCTTTGACAGTCAATAGTGCATATTCGTCACATACATCTCTAGTTCTCCCCCTACTGCCATTATATGCACAGTTCTGTTTTTAAAAACAAGTTTATATGAACATTAATGGGCAAACACACAGATCACTAACATTGAGCAGTGTACCTGCCTTAGTCAAATGTTGTACTATATAGTATGTCTATGTATGTAAGCATGTATGTATGCATGTACACACAGTGTATTTATATTATTAAGAAGTTTTTATACATCTTTATAAGTGCCTATATTCATTGTAAGATGTCGTTGAGTGTCTTGAAAGGCGTCCAAAAATCAAATGTATTATTACTACAACTATAAAATAAAATGCATTACTACTACTAGTTACTACTAGCCAGGTATTAAACTGTAGCAAAGATCAAACGTGAATTGAGTGCTCATGTTGCACCAACACAACAGCTACTGCGGTGCAAGGAAGCACCCACCTGTGTGATACAGGCTCCAGTGAACGCCACGATGACCGCCACAACGTTGACAGTGAGCTGGAACTGGAGGAACTTGGAGATGCTGTCGTAGACGTTCCTCCCCCACATGACGGCTTTGACGATGCTGGTGAAGTTGTCGTCGGTTAGAATGATGTCCGAGGCCTCCTTCGCCACATCTGTGCCGGCGATACCCTGAGAGGTGAAGAAGACGGTAGGCTATTGGCATTAGCATTAGCTATGGTATGCATCAAGAGCATTCATCAGGTGAACTGTCTGTCTGAACACGGTATTGGTTGATGAAGACACTGCCGAGGGGGTACAGCAATAGAAGGTAAAGTGTGGTTCCTCAGAGTAGGATTCCACTGTCCTGATAAGCCCCCTTATTCAATCTTATCTTTATTGACTTATTATTCCATTACACAGCCATCCAAATGAAGGGTCTGGCATTAAATTGGATATTTATTGGGGATGCGGTTAGGACAAAATGACTTTCATGGCTGCATTCAAAATGCAATTAACTCATAGGTTCTTTTGTAATGATACTCCGCTGAGAATATTATTAAACTCAAAATTAGTCTGAACGAGTCTGAAAACAGGCCACTGATTAAAATGAGAGACTTTAAAATATTACCATAGCAAATCCGACATCAGCTTTCTTCAGGGCGGGGCCATCATTAGTGCCATCTCCTGTCACGGCCACAACCTGCCGGGTTTCGCCAACCGTGCTGTCAATGATACCTAATAAACGGCAGCGAAAAACACAGCTCAGCGTGACAGTATCAGCAGGATAGAATAATCATAAAATGGGCACGGTTCTCTAGACCCACCTTTAACCAGTGTATGTTTATCTGTTGGTGAGGAACGTGCCAACACGCGCAGCTTGGGCCAAACCTTGTCCAGGCGCTCTTGTTCAACCTAGTGAACAGAAAGACGCGTTAGAAAAACGGTTGGAAAACACGGTTGGTTTTTGCGACGCATATTTTGAAGAGTATACTGGCATTCACCTCTCCCTTGTCATTACGTATCTGCTGGTTAAACTCTTTGCCCTCCATACACAGGAAGTCTTCGCCAGGTAGAAGGATGCCGCACTTGGTTGCGATTGCCCGGGCAGTGTTAATGTTGTCACCGGTAACCATGCGTACAGTGATGCCAGCGCGCTGGCATTTGGTTATAGCTTCAGGCACCTAGAAACCATGGAATACATGACCATGAGCGGCATAAAACTCCCTTTAAAACACAGGCGATATGAGGAGTGAACAGACTGCAGATAAAAAGTTGGCGTAAGTTATATTATCTCATAAAAAAATAAATAAAAGCCAAACCCAGTTAAAACAAATGTTGTCAACCATTTCCCTCAATGCAATAATTCAGATGGTTAACTGTGAAATACTGCATTTTGAAACCCAACTTGATGCAAATTTAACAGCTGGCATCAAAGCAATCAGTAACATAACTGACCATTAACACCTGTGACTACTAAACCTTGTTTAAAGCCTTTGCACCCGAATAGAACCCTGGCATATCTGCATGTTTGACAAGAATTTGAACTCTGCCTGTACCATGCACTTGTCATCTACCACCTTGGAGCTGTATGATGTGTGATAGCAACATAGAACGGGGGCTCTGTTAATAAAGCAGATTCCGCATGAGCGGGCCCAAGATGCGCACTGCTGCTGTGCTCTCTCTCAGCTAACAGACAACATGGCTGCATCTGCAGTGGCTTGACATCTGCAGGAAGGTGCATGCAGAGTAGACGTGTATTAAGGAGACAAGAATAGTACAATTATATAGCTCGTGAGAACGAGTCATATTATATATCCACTCCTGCAAATGCACTGTACAATAAGTAAGGAACTAGGTTTGCCATCCAATTGCCTAATTTTAGTAGCTTTGAACAACGATCATGTGGAAGTGGCTCAAATCCAAAACCACGCATATGCATGCGTACGCACGTGCACACGTGTAAACAGACCATGTTAGTGAGGACCCATCTTAAATCTGCTCCGTATACCTCTGGCTAATAAGTACATACTACCCCTTTAACATACAATAATAACTTAGTATTAACAATTTGTCTGTATTAACAGCAGTATGTGTATCTAAATTAAACTAAATAATGGACAATGAGAGACACACAATCTATCAAAAATAAAATAAAATATTCCTGTTATCTGACAGCCAGACTATATAACGTTGATCAATACATACTACTTTCTCCACCGGTTATTCAAGTCACAGTACATAGAAGTCTGATAACGCCATAGCCTATTGTCTACACAAAAGCTTGCTCTGACGTATATAACTGATGTGGTATCATATTCCTTTGGCAGATAATGGAAAAGCTTCTGACCTAAACGTGTATAACCCTTTGGATCTTATAAAATGCTGGGGTCATGTTACAGCGCCATCCAGAAAAAGATAAAAATAACTTAATTAACATATTTCTAATTTGAAATGAAGTTGCAAACTAGCACATGTCCCGAATGAGTCATCAGTAGCAAGAAGTGGTGTGATCCAATACTCAACTCCAACAACCAGTGTGCAGCGCGGTTTTCAATGTTACAAAATCTTGTTTAGTACCATGTGTTACACCCCAATTCCCCCATCTCATCTTCCAATTGGATCACACTTGGCTACGTTAATAACAGGAAGTAGAGCGCAGCCCTGCCTCGTACTGTACCTCAGGCCTGACAGGGTCTTCGATGCCCACCACAACGATACAGGTCAGCTCGTTGAGGATGTCATTTTCGTTGTCCCAGTTAGGCTCGCCGGCCTCGGCAGGAAAGTCCCTGTAGGCTACGCAGATGGTTCTCAAGCCATCGCAGGCCATGGGCTCAATCACTTTACGCACCATCTCGTCGCGGTCCTTGGGCTTGAAGACACGGGGCTTACCCTGGGAGTCCAAGATGCTGGAACACCTTGGGGAAAGGGCGACAGATGAAGATGTACTGTATCACGGTGGCAGGAGAAGGAAAGAGTTTCTGTTGAAACGGAGCTATGGAAACAGAATTACATGACCTTAGTATAGGTCTCAATCAGTTCTCCAACTTTTAAGCTTTTCACACTGCACTTAGCCCGCAGCTAAAATCTATTTTAGAATGTTGTTAGCCCCGGGCTAAGGAGTGCGTTAGCCTCGGGCTAAGGAGTGCGTTCACACTGCCATGATCCTGAAACATTCCAAAATGAGCTAACCCCGACTATCACCCTGGGCTAGCTGGCCCTGCTCCGGAGCAGGGTTAGCCCCGAGTTTTCAGGGTTACAGTAGCTCCTGAAAAAACAACTAAAGCCGGGGCTAAAAAGGTGAGTTTGTCACATTTTTGGAGCATGGCATGTTCCAACTGACATTTAATCCAGGGCTGTAAAAGTGCAGTGTGAATCGTATAACCCTGGGTTTAGCTTAACCCTGGGTTAATAATGTGTTTGTGAAAAAGGGATAAATTAGCCCAATTTCACCTCTTAGCCAACGATAGCCCTGGGCTAAGAAAAAAAAAAGGCACATTTTATGCCACTACCTCCAAAAAGCAATAAAAAAAAGTATACAATTGTGACCATGATTGTGTGTTTTATCAGAGACAATATAGCAATCTCCCATTGGTTGGCTCTCTGCTTACTTGCGCAGAATGATTTCGGACGCTCCTTTGCTGTACATGCGGAAGCCTCCATCTGCGTTCTTCAGGACGGTGCTCATGGACTTGCGCGATGAGTTGAACGTGTACACCTTGTATAGCTTCTCCTCTGGGATCTCGTCCCTGATTGGCTGATAATCCCGCTTCAATTCCAGCACCAGGCCCAGCAGGGAGCACTCAGTCTTGTTGCCCACGTGCCTTGGCAAGCCTCCCTCCCTCTCTGGTGACTGAGAAAGGACAAAAACACATCCATACAGATATAATGCCTCCATTGCTCTAAAGGTATATTCAGCTATTGCAAGGTAAACGCAGACCTTCCAACCCTGCAAACATTTTTAGAGTACCAGATGTAAGCCCGAAAAGCGACAGTGAACTTGCACCCAACTGAGGTTCTCTCCTCCCCCCCGCCCGGAAACGCTGGTGCACACACTATTTGTAAATTTGATCGGAATTATAGAACTATTTCTGAGAAGTGAATCTATATGACTGTCTACCACAAGATGTCATACAGTAGCCTAAAAGCAACCGCACCTAAGAACAAAACAAATGATTACACACTAAAATTATCAACACCATGCAGAACAACCAGAGAACACACACACACACACACACACACACACACACACGGAAAGTGGTTTAATTCTCTGCTCAGGTCAATTACTCCACTATACAGTATACACTACAGAAAACAGTTTGCTGACATATTAAATTCAAAGCATGGGCGTAGATTTCGCTTGAACATTTGGAGGGACATAAGGTGGAGGGTCTGTGGTCCTCCCCCAGAAAAAGTTGAGAATCAAACACTGAATTTTCTGCGTTCTGGTAAATTTGTATGGATCAATTTGTGCCTTTTCTGCATCAATTCATTGTGGAAAATGTCTATTTATTTAAATGAAAACATTAAATACAGGAACCCTGGGACATTTCACAATATATGGAATATAATGCAGTAAGTGTTAACATACATTAGGTAGCTTATTGCTTTCAAATGATCTGGTAGGCATAGGCATTCATATTTTCAACACACATGTTTTTTGGATGATAGGCTAAACTATAGCTGACTTCTACTTCACATTTTGGCCATAACCAATTCAAACATTGATAAAATCTACTGGAGAATGAGACCTTGTTAAAGTCTAAATCACGGAACTGTCGACTTGGTATATAGCATTTCGTCAGCATCTGGCGTCCCTCCTGTCCTGTCCCCTTGCATGTTGATAGTGCGCGATACAGCTGCCGTCCGCGGGAGCGCACGTGATCAGTTTCTAATCAGAAAATTACTTTTGGGTGCACCTTGTCACACAGGAATAGCCTACAATCATTTCAGAAGCACTGCCTCTACAGCCGTTAGCTCATTCTTCATTGTTTTATAAACTCCCAACTAAATTTAATGCAAATATGTTACATTTATTTTTTATAATGGTTTTTGTGTGATCTCTTGGGCAAAGCATGTGGGTTACGTGATCCCCGTCGTAATGTACAGATATTGTGCAAATAAACAATAAGATGCATAATTAAATTTATTATATCTAATATGACACTAGGTCTATCCTATCCTATTTTAGTGAATTGCATTTAGTGAATTGCATTTCTTTCACTAGCAATTGCCAAGTGAACTGGCACTTCATAACTCAGTGAATGCCCATATTATGTTAGCTAACATTAGCTTGAAACAATAATGCCTATGACTATGGTAATGAGCATACGACAACAATTAACGTCAACACATTTATCACAGCGCATGATTACTTTTTTTTAAACCGAGTAGGCGTGTCTGTCGACGGCAAGTCTGCAATCTCAGTATAATAACAGGATCATACAGACACAGCTACAGTAGACATTGAACAATTATAGCATATTCATGATCTTCATCTTCCGGTGACAGAAACTCTGTAGGCCTACAAGTAGCTCGAGATGTAATACTCAGTGGATGTGTTTTGTCTTAAATTAAACTTACTAGACTATGTTAATTTTTTTTAATATATAATAAAATAAAAATATCTGCATACTTTTATCTCGGATGCGTACAGACAGAACTCAAAGTTAGCAAGCGTTCTTGAGAATAATAACAATGCCTTTAATGTTGTAGGCCTGATGTATTTGGAATATGTAGTCAATATACTAAGACAAATTTTTTGCATATAGTTGAGGGAGGATGCGTGAGATGCAACCTAAGCTCATACACACACACACACACACACACACACACACACACACACACACACACACACACACAGAAGCCCTGCCGGTCCATTTTCTGTGTGCTATTTAAAGCTTTGCAATTTTGGGTCTCATGTGAATATATAAAGTGGTATTGAACGGCCAGTAAATGCAATTAACCCACATAGCCAATATCAGATCAACTGAAGTCTACAAAGCCAAACTAAAACTGTTGAGGCAGAGGTTTAGTTGTTGTGAGTCGTGTGTCAATACATGTCAGAACCAATTATGTACTGTAACATTCTCTGGCTAAGTCACACTTTTCTTATTTCTCTGTCAAATCCTGCGACATTTTAGACACAATTTGCATTTGTTGTTCACTGTATTACCAACTACTGCCAAGTAATTGTATTGTATACAATTGCGTCAATTGAAAACTAGCTACTGTACCACTTAAATAAATAATCTAAATGTGACTTAGACCAAAGCTTATAATCCTGAATATACGATAAAAGATACGTTCATTTCACCCAGTGTACTACTGCTTTATAGAGTGCATGTTTTAGACAACTTGAACAGTGGCTCCCCCATTGTTACTTTTGCAAAGTGCACTCACCAGGATTTTTGTGGTGTATGCAGAGTTGATAGCAATGCTGTTGACCAAGATCTCCATTGTATCTGGCTTAATGGCATCCGGTTCTGGGATTTTCTTGTAGTGCTTGTCCTCTATGTAGGCCTGCACCACGGTCATGCGGTTCATGGTGAGCGTGCCCGTCTTGTCGGAGCAAATTGCCGTGGCGTTGCCCATGGTTTCGCAGGCGTCCAGGTGGCGAACCAGGTTGTTATCTTTCATCATTTTCTAAACCAAGAAGTAGGGAGCAGGTGTGGGAAGGGACTGTGTTTTACTCTCATTTTGCTACTTCAACTAAATTGGGCCAACCAGGCCCAGGCAATCAGGCCAAACATGTCAAATTAAAAAGTAAAAAGCCCTGAATAGTTAACCGGGTTACCTAAACTCCAGGGTGATTAATGAGTACACAAGCTATTCACATTGTCGATAATGTTGACATATGTACCGTAAGGCCAATCGAGAAATTCAAAATGTGTGACCATGCTTGTTGTAAATGCCAGAGAGCGAGAGCGAGAGCGAGAGAGAGAGCTCTGCTTTCTCACCTTGACAGAATATGCCAAGGAGATGGTAACAGCCAACGGGAGTCCCTCGGGCACAGCCACTACCAGCACGGTTACACCGATGATGAAGAATTTCACAAAGTATTGGATGTAGATGGGTGTGCACTCTTTAAGCCACGGGCGGCCTTGCACCCCGAAGGTATCAATAGCAAAGTACAGGATCAGAATGATGACGGTCACAGCAGACATGAATAGACCTGGATAGAAGAAGGGAAGAACAGAGCCATGGTCTATTATGTAGAGAAACATCCAGAAACGTGTATAATAGCAACTAAGGTTATCTGCTTACAAACTGTGGGGGAAAAGGGATTCAAAGTAGACCTGTAGTATAGTTACCTAGACATGTTTTACCTACAATCCTTATTATCACCATACATGTGGGTAGTTTAAACAACTGTTGGTACATTAGCGAATAGCTAAGCTAATAATAAGCATGCCTTGTAAAGTAACCCTGTTGCCTTACCAGCCTTTCCGATCTGCACGGCAAGTCGAGTGAGCTTGCCCTGCAGCACGGACTTCTCCTTCTTGTTCACGTTGACCTTCTTCACTTGCTTCACCTCCTCCTTCTCTTCCTTGTCTTCAGACTCTGCAGCCTCCTCGCTCTTCAGAGGCTGGATCTCCAGGGCCACGCCGTCCTGAGTCTTGGCTATGGGGAGGGAGGGGAGGGGATTGGGTGGGGTCAGGGGAGGGAGGGGATCGGTGCATAGGGCAGGGTTGAAGTCGGTGATTAACAGGAGGGAGTGTTGGTAGAGGGTAACACGAGAGGGAGATGGCAGGGTTGATGTGGGTCGAGAGGACCGCGGTCAGAGCAGACGAGGAAAGACGGACAGCGGGATTTGGGGAAGGTAAGGCGGATGATAATGGAGTGAGGGATGGCGGCAGATTTAAAGGGAGATTTTGAGGGAGAGGGTTATGCGAGGAGGCAGTTGGTTAGTAGGACGGTGGAATGTTGTGAGGTCGAGCATATGAATGAATGAATGAAGAGGATAGGAGGATGATTGTAGAAGGTATATGAAGGGAGGATCATTTCCCCCCACAAAGATGTTGAGCGGGGAAGAGTAAATATTCCAATAAATAAGGGAGTAGGGTTCAGGATTGGTCAGGGGATGAAGGACAGTGGGGCAGAAAAGGGTTCCATTCTCAGTTAGAGTCAAAGGACAGGTGAACATGAGAGTAGACGTCTACAGAGATCTCTCAGATCAGTAACACACTCACAGTACTACTCACAAGCATACTCATTGTTACGTGAGGAAAAGTAGTTAGTTGAAAAAGTAGCCCGGTGAATGTTTAGCACATATACCTGAGGTTACATTAGAGGAAATACAACAGACAGAATTGATCAAGGAAGTGACAATCACACAGTGTCCCATTTTTTTGTCACAGCAGCTTTGAACACTAGGTCTAAGAGATTAGGAACAAGGCATTTTGTAGTTTTCTTTCATTTAATTTTTTTGGGTTTGGTTTTGTTTTATTATTTTTAGCATCACCTTGTCAGACATGATATGTGCCCCTGCTCCTTATTATACATAGTCAAATAATTTACATTCAATTTAAGCGGCTTTGTCATGGGTTTAGCAGATGGAGATTTTTGATCTGATGTGATCTCTGTGCAAGAGGCATACAACCAGGCAAGGAATCAATGCTTCCTCCAATTACTACATGCATCCATTGCAATGGCTTCTATCAACACACAAAATAACAATATGCATAAGTAATGAATGGAAAGAGCGGATTCCTGTACAATGCTGTTCTAATGGCAAATGTGGTGTTTGCTGTGTTGTGAGACCTACAGTGAGAATTATACCGCATAGTAGATGAGTACAGAGGGAGGATTTACAATGCACTGTGTGTTTACATTTTTACATTGCATATCTAGAATGGCTTAATGTTTATATTCAGTGCAACACAATAAATGCAGCTTTGATTGCATATTGAAGAAATATGCAGAGGAAAATATAAAAATGTTGGATGTCAGCGACTTTTTAGTGTAATCCTTGTAGTGTTGATGGGAGTCCAATTATGGTTATGATTACAATATCTTACCTATCAGAACATTACCAAATGACCATGTACATAAAGCATGGTAGCTGCCGGGATGACACATTCCGCAATGCAGCACATTTTCCAGAGGCAGTTCCAAGACTTGTTTCAAGGGAGAATTTGGGCTTATGATGGCCAATCCCTCGCACCGATTTCCATCATAATCCTTTTATCTAGCAACCAGTGTAGTTGCTTTCATGCCAGCCTGCTGAGTTTACATTTACTTTGATCTACTTTTAAATATCTGAATTATCATTAATCATCACTAATAATTAATCATCTGGCAGTGGCTAATAACATAAACATAGCACACAGCCAACTGCAATAGTATACCATCAACAATGTGTGTTTTACATAGTACAGTATACTAGTTTTTCTTTCGAGTGTTTTACTGCCAAGAACAAACTTGAGTTCAGAAAAGCACTGACCGGTTATGAATAACAATGCCAAGCCAGGAAGCTCCCAGCTATAGGCACATGGTACATCTGAAGACAATTTGAAACCAAACCACCAGCACCCACAACATCACTAACTGACACAGCTTCACAAGGAGCAGACCGGAGTGGCGGACTAGACTGACGCAAGGCAGACTGATGGGGGTACCCATTGACGGACCAGCGGACAGCACTTAAAACAGACGCAGCACGGAGTCATGGGACCACTCACGAGGAGAGGGTGGGGGGGGGCAAGTGTGTGTCACAATAGAATTTATGAAAAAGTACCAACAAAAGTAATAAATAAAAGAAATTAATCAACACAAAATGAAGAATTAATACATTGAAAACTAAACAAAATGTACAAAAACCACCACAAAAAAAAAGTTGGAGAATGAGGTAAAGGAGGTTGAAAAATAGTATATATATATATATATATATATATATATATATATATATATATCAGAGAGCAAGAGAACAAAGAGGGGAAGTCCAATAGTGATTACGAGACAGCATGGAGTCCTGACCAACATCCTGGAAAGAGGCAACAGGGAGATAAATGAGAGAAATCAAAGAGATGATAGAAGGGGAAAGAAAAACGGGACCACAAAACAAACGCAGTACAAAGCCCATTGATACGGCAAGGGTGCAACTCCCACACACAGCTTTGGCCCAGTGGTTGTAAAGACACTGATGCTTCCTTCACATTGTAATTGATCTACCGTGTGGAGCACAAATGGGTCTACATCATGGAATAGATGGTGAAAAGCACATTTTTCATTCCATGCAAAGGTTGCATTTAAATTATTTGTTTTGTACTTTAATTTACACTTTTACTTACTAATTTAGCAAAGGCTTTTATCCAAAGAGACTAGCTGAGATAGCTGAAGCAAAGCATTAGATTACGATTGACAACAGAAGTCACTATAGTTATTAGCTACGAGAGCTGATTATGCTAATATTCATCCTAAAATATGCTGTGTGAGGTTTTGATAATGTGTTAATAATGTAAGAGGTTGACAATGAACAGGTAAATGACTAGTGTGAAAGCACCAACCTTGAATCGGTCAGTGTCTTTGTCCTTATAATTTGGTATAATAATACCGTGTGATGCAAATTATACGGGTGAGCCAAATATGAGTTGTTAAATAGCAAAGGATGAAGCTATTGCGTTTAGAAGTCCTTCTATTGCCTGCATTCCCAGGCCACATCTTCCTAAACATAAAAACACTGACGTCAGTGATTTACAAACACAGCTTACTGTATATATGCTTTTATATCAAAATCAATTTAGTAACTATATTCAGGTGGGTTTAACAAAGCTAAATATTTGCAGCTAAATATAATCACTACATTGGAGGGAAAAAAAAGTCAATAGTAAAAAGGGATTTGTGATTTGTAAATCAAACGGAATCCCCCTCTTCAAACCAATCAGGATACTCCTAATTCGTCAAATTAAGGGACTACTTTATCTCATGTGCTGCGTCTCAATTAAGCCGTGGCTGTCCTGCCGGGACTCTGTCTGTCCATTCAGATCCCGGCCCAGAATGAACAGAGCATATTTACTGGCGTTCGCGTCCAAGGGCAAAGGGAGAGAGAGAACGCAAAGGCAATAGGACAGTGTGTGTGCCTGAAGGGGAGATCAAGAGACATTCTGTCTGCAGCAGATGCTCACGCCGTGGGAGACGCGTGTGCTTGTGCGTGTGCGTGCGAGATGAGGTAGCTTGCAGTGGAAGTTGGACGCGAGCTAAAACACACGTCACAAAGAGGAAGAGGGTCTGGGGACGTTCTGTGTCGGAGGCAGCCTATTAAAAACAGAACGAGGGGAGAATTATACTCCTCTCCCATCAACTGACACGCACAGTGGCGTACGGCCACAGACAGACACACACACACACACACACACACCAGAGCCAAACAGTTGTTGACTGCATTCTGTGTGCTTGGCTTTACGAGTCATTATTACAGGGCGTGTCTTCAAAACCCGAGCACACCTGCATCAAATCATACGTTGGTATCTACGTTTGCCCTGATCTATTTCTTGTGCATTTGTTTTATTCAAATTCGACTGCGGCGACAAGTATCTTCCTCCGATACAGTGATTTGCAGAAATGCATGGCTGCGGTATAAATGTTCTTGGGCTATCTGGCCTACTGGCTAACTACCTAACAAGCTAGTTAGCCAGTTAGCCTCCCTCTGCGGAGGCGGGGTCAGTGGGGCGGTGAGAGTTGCATCCTTTAAACAGGTAAAGCCAGGCGAGACACTGTCCCCCCACCCCCGTGTTGAGTAGCGCGTTGAAGGAAAAGCATGAAAGCTGGAAGGAGAGTCAGATAGAGAGAGAGTCAAGAAAGAAAGAGATAGATAGAGGGATAGACACGAGATTCCCAGCCTGCCTCTGAATGGAGGGTTGGAACAAGGGCAGGTGGGGTGGAGAGAGCTGAGGGGAGGGGTTGGGGGTTGGGGTTACCTTTGTTGCGATTTTCGGGGGGTCCTTGTTTTTTACCTGTTCGGACAGAGGAGAAAGTGCGGAATGCTGATAACATGACTCAAAAGGAAAGAGCAAAATCATAAAACTGAGGATAGATGTAAAGGCAAAACTAATAGAAATCCAAATGTTTGCATGTATGCGAGTGTGTGTTGTGGGCAGAAAAGGGCCATCGGGAAAGAGCAAGACAGAGATAGAGATAGAGATAGAGAGAGAGAGAGAGAGACAGAGATATATAGAGCGATAGAGAGAGATAGAAATAGAGAGAGAGAGCACTTTGTGGTTCCAAGCGGTGGGTTATTGTGATTAAAAATCAACCATCTGTGGTCAAATGTTTTACTGATGAACAATTTTAAATAGCCAGCCTTGCCTATTAATTTACATGGAGTTAACAAGACAGCACTGCTGTTTCTACTGTGTTGAGTCAAAGCGGTTTGGCGTCCTTGAACACAACAAACACTTAGACATATATGAGATTTTACACATACATTCTGGCATTCATGTTTGACACCAAGGCAGTTGTCAGTGAGGAAGGCTGTCACCAACAAATATCAGCTGAACAGCAGAATGACCACAAGCCTTAGCCGGCTAGCGTCTCCTGTTTGTGTGTGTGCGTGCACACGCACGTGATGTGAGGCAGATGGCGAGAGAATGCCTTAATAAATCATCTTGCTTGGTACTTTTGATTTAACCTATGTTATTTTGCTTAAATCCATGAAAATCATATCACCTTGTCATACCATTAAAATGACAATGGTATTAAGAAATTAGTATTTCAGAAGCTGACAAAGTATGTGGGTGTCACAAAGAAATATTAACATTCTTCAGTGAGCTGGCACATTTATTACAATTATAATAAACACTGGGGAACAACACAGAGATGGGACTGTAAATACCCGTTGGAATATAATATTGTATATCCACATTATTATTTTTTTCATATAGTGTTAAGCCGTTTGATCGGTAGGTAGTCTAATGTCTGTAGATACGGAATTTTTTCAATTATTATATCATTGTAATATACTTTAAAAAGCCAGTTTTAGCACATTAATGAATTAAAAGATTGACTGCTAAGGCAATAATATTTGTTAACTAGTTTTTTTAATTAAAACTAAGGAAGTAGTTCTGAACTGTCTGAAACATCAATTTCCTACTCACCAAGGGAAGTTTTGATTGGTAAATATACTTTTTTTGTATATAGAAATGTTTACACAGCCTGCAGGGACACAAGATTATTTTTATTTTATATAATGGCTAAAAGTGATCAGGATAGGCATGTGTAACTTTTCATTAGGTACAATATATTATTTTGTGTGTTAGTGTTTTGAAGATGAAGATTTACAAATATATGAGGTAAAGGCTGACTTAAAAATCATGTTATTTACCAATCAACAACTTTATGGGAAAGCATATATCCTGAGTTTAACATATCTCTTTTTTGATGTCGACTGAGAAAAACCCCGACATGAGACCAGCATTTATGAGGCATTCGACCGGTTTAGTTGGTAAGAAAATTTAAATGGAAAACTGTTCACGACAGTATGCGTATGAAAAAACACTATCAATATGATACCTATACTGGAATATATATTATATAAAATATGGTATGCATGCAAATATTTCTAAAGTGCACCACTTCAACAGTGGAGGATTCACTCACTTCTAAGCATTGGCCACTTTGATAAGGTACAGACAGTGCTCATACTCCCCACGCAATACAATAGCTTCCTTCCAAACAGTGAAGAAGCTTGAGCGACAAATCATCACATTCATGATGTAGTGGCAAGTTGGACGCTTCACTGTCATGCGTGCCCCCTTACTTTTCTTGACCTTCTTTTCTTCTTCGTTTTCGCCAGCGCCCAAGAGTGTAAAGATTATGCCCGTCTGTGAGTTGAGGCCAACTGCCGACACCAGCATCCTACCCGATCCTTCCATCACATGGGTTCCTAGAGAAAGCAGCAGTTTTAATTTATTACATTTTCCCCCTAACCAACTGACTTGTTGCATTTAAAACATCACTCGATCATATTGGCTTAGTGAAAGATGTACCGCTGGTAATAACTACGCTTCCTTACCAGAGAGCAGCATGGGGTCCTTTTCCAGGGATTTCCTGACTTGGTCTGACTCGCCGGTCAGAGAGCTCTCATCAATCTTCAAGTCGTTGCCTTGAATCAAGATGCCGTCAGCCGGCAGGAGGTCACCTGAGGTGTTCACCATGATGTAGAAGAATAAGATGTTATTAGTGACTCAAATCCCTGGAATGATCCCTTAAAAATAATCAAAAAGGTTTCATTTAGATAAATATTGGCCATGTCTTTTATTAGTTTGTTCTATTTTACTGGTGTTCCTATACAGAATTGTTACATATTTAATTGGTGTAAAGAAATGTAAACATAAGTTTAAACATATGTAAGCAGTAGTATCACAGTGAGGCACTCAATGTAAAACAAGGACTACTACAGGGCCAGTACTGAAATAAAATAATAAAACACCAGCGGGAGCTCATGTGCTTACATTATGGCTGCTTGTATTGAAAGTTCGTCAAACTTAAATTAGAGGACGTCGTTCCATCGCAGAGGGCCTACCATATTTGATCTGGGCGATGTCTCCAACCACGATCTCAGCCACAGGGATCTGGATGACCTGGCCCTTGCGGATGACTGTGAACTTCTGTTCCTGCTCGATACGACTTTGCAGCCCGCGGAACTGCTTCTCCTTGGACCAGTCGTTGAAGGCCGTCACCAGCACCACGATGATGACGGAGAAGAGGATGGCAGCGCCCTCGATCCAACCGGCCTGCGCTTCACCCTCATCCTCGGCACCAGCTGCTGCCTGGCCACACACTGTGGTTACAGATTTTGAATGGGAGAGAAACACAATAAGGACTGCAGTTGTGTGTAGCGTGGCGGATTACGGAAATATGAGCGGCGACGGATGAATGGAAATAACGTAACTATGTCCGTTAATGTTGATGATTACAATTTCTAAATGCCATCAAACATAGGCTGCGGTTTGACTCGGGTGCTGACCACAAACCCTTTAGGTTTCCTCAAGAAAAACTATCATATATTAAAAAATAAATAATAATAATAATAATAATAATAATAATAATAATTATTCACACTTCGAAATCCATCCGACATTTGTGAAATTGAACCGCAATAAAATACATACTCTCGCTATCGCCCCCTGGAGGGTGATAGAAGGACAGGCCCAGAGAGATGATAGCAGCAATTTCCAGGATGATAAGGGTGACATCCTGCAAAGCTTCCCACACTAGCTGTAGAAATGTCTTGGCCTTCTTGGGAGGGATGAAGTTCTTCCCAAATGATGTGCCACGTTTCTCCAAATCAACAGGGTTACCAGACAGGCCTGCAGGGAATAAATACAACAAAAAAAGGGACATTTTTAAATAGTTTCTACATTATATAATAATCTTTGCTGTGGATGGTGCATAGATTACCTGATAAAAAAAAAAAGTTATTGTATAATATGCAGGGACATTTCCAAACAGCTAGGATCACGAGTGCAACTTATGAGTGTAATACTGTATGTGATTGATGATACCATACCCGGTGTGTACCTGGCATTACCAACCATCCACACCCACCATCAACCACCTACTGCACACAATCTGCTGCGTTAACCAGTGCCAAGACATCTCACAGCTTTGACAAGACAATGTATGATGACAAGACAGGTAGGCCTATTTGGTGAAGTAATATTTAAAACGAAACACCTTGGGATGTAGAATAGATTATGACTATTAATATTAATATTTAGAAGATATTACATTTTGCACAGTGCTTTCCAACATGAGGAAATGAGAAATGTGAACTTCAGTAATTATTTTCTCAACTGGAGTTGATGTAAGCATTCCTTCCATCATGTTTGACTAATAAAACACTATGAGACAGTCATGAGGCTGTCAAGAGGAGAGAGCGCTTCAACGGGCAAACTAGGACCTTCTGTCATGCTGCTTTGTCAGGCCAACACTTGTGCTAGCACATGTGTGACGTAATCAGCATAATAGCCCCTTCCCCGCCTTAGGGCATTCTTCCACTCATCACCAATCCATACACCTGCCCGTTGCACCATAATATTCCCAGGTCATCATGCTTCCACTCGAGTGAAAACATGTCAGTTCAATTAAAGCCAAAATCTGCGATTTTCTTTTGCTGACTGAAGGATTCGTTTCCCCCCCATTTTAACCATATAGGCCTAGTTCAGTAGAGTGAATGGCATTGCATTTCTATTAAAGAAATAATGCCAGCCTCGCACAAGCGTGACACTCGATGTTTCACCATTTTTATAGTTCCAACATCCTATCCAATGATGGAAAGTGAGACAGGGTGGAAGACTAAAAGGTCTCTACAATACAAAAAAATACAGTTTATAAATTAAATGATACATGCTTAATTTTTCCATAAACCTGATGCTTTTCATAGTCTGCATATTTCAAGCAAGGCATTTATTATGACATATACTGTATGTGCCAAGGGCCATTTTAAGTGTTGATGTGAGCGCTTCGGCATCATAGTTACAGTATGAACTCAACATGCCTTCCCACAGACAGAAATAAGAAGGAACAGAGACAGTTCTGTATCTCTGTGCCCAATTACTAAAACATTTGATGGCAATTTGTTGAGCAAAGAGATAATTACTATTCATCCAGAGCACAAGGGGTGAAAGTGACAGGTTTTTCTCAAGAAAGGCTGGAGATCACAATTTCCTGTGGTTTGGATGCTTTTCATATAAAAATGTCCCTGTGTATTATGTATAATTAAAATGCTGGATTTGAGTATTTAGAAAAAAAAATCTATTATGTCATTATGCTCGATGCAGAGACAGACATCTTAAAGAGAGAGGTGAACAAGAACTGGTTATCTGAAAAGAGCACCCAATTTACAAGTTTATGTGACTGAGACAGCTACTGTAGCATGTTGCTTTCATTTCCATTTTTAACTGCAGCGCTCTTCTGACAAGAAGCCTGCCTTCCAGGAATCTGGCTAGACTCCGGAGACTTGAGCAGTGAAATGTGCTGCGAATGTGAATTGGGTGCCGCATGCTGCCATGACCTTAGGGCATACGCTGGAGGTTATGAGCAGAGTTAAAGGGATTAAAACACAAATATTAGTTATCTCACTCACATCAATCCTCCTTCAAACGCTTTCAAAGTCTTTCACCGCTAGACATCAAACCACCAGCTACTGTCTTCTACTGTACATATTCTACCTTCTACATCTACCTAGACATCAGACTGATTTCTGGTAGAAATGGGGAAATTGTGATCTTCAATATAACCTTTCACTTCCCATTGCAACATCTGCAAGCCTAAAATGTCTTTGTAGTCCAGTTGCAGTAGCTTGCTTTTATTGAAATAGAAAAATGTATACACATCCCTTGCATGCCCATTTGTCAACATCCTTACTGTATGTAGGCCTATGTTGCCTAACCCAACCACACCTGCTCCTTAATAGTTGCAATTGTAATAAATGTACTCTCGTTGGATAAAGGGGTTTGCTAAATTATTAATAAAAATGTGTACCAAACGATACAATTCAAGACAAATACTTGTTTTAAGCAATCTCCTCCAATAATAATGTAATTTTATATAATGTTTAAAATTTGAGCTGTACATGTAAACATGTTTTCTTCAATCAATGGATGGCTTTTGAAGGCTGTGTAGTGTGCATGTGTGTGTGTTCATGAACCCATGGATGACTGCAGGGCACAGGTTGCATATGGGCCTGTGCTGGTCTGTGCGTGAATCTCTCCAGTTTTACTGGTTTCATTCTTCATTAAGCCTTTCACCATCTGTAGCCAAGTTACTTACATTCTGCCAAGTTATCGCTCGCATTCTCACCTTCTCATTCTCACATTTCCTCTCACCCCTTCCCATCTTGGAATAACACGTGCTAAGAAGGTGCCTCTTTACTCAGGATAACAGAAACAAGCTTTGTGTTCGATAGCCGAGATGAGACACCTTCCGTTTCTCTCCCTCTGGAGAGTTCCTTTGGCAGCGGCTAACCAAAAAAGCATGAACATATGTAGCGCACTATGATGACAGCCCGTAGTTTTACACACCAGTGGATGCATGTGCACATACATAGTAGGTGCGCATGCGTTCCTGTTAGTCTCATTTACAATGTTCTCCAGGACAAACTAGATGTTTGATCACAGAAGTGTAAAAACACAAGTGCGTGCAATATACGTACACCTGTAATCAAACAAAGTACGTTTGGGAACCAAATTTGACTATGAACGGTACGAACTTATTTAGAAATTAACAGTGAGAAAGACGTTACAGAGCAACTGCACCATCAAATTTGTTTTTTGGACTGTAATGTGTCTGAACTGTAATGAGACACATAAAAGCTAGTGTTAATATTGAAAACATTCCCGTTTTTATAAAAATGTATTTTCTGGTCTAAAAATGGATCTAACACAATAAATCACTCGAGGACCTGGCTGGTTTATTACTGTACTCTTCATCCACTCGTGCATCTTCGAGTTCACATGTGACCTTCCTCTCACTCATCTTGACCATGTTTTTAGCATTTTTCAGTCAGGCTCAGAGCTTAAAGAGTTATACTTAAATTCAAGATAGGACAAATTAGGTATGGATGTATGGAACATACCTTTTTCAGGATGGAGAAATTGTGGTTAGGGGTGTAACGGTACGTATCGAACAGTTTAGTAGGTATCGAACTGGTCGGTACGGACGTTACGGTTTGGTGCGTGCATTTGTACGGTATGATCTCCTTAGCTCATATTGTAGAACTTTGTTTCTTTTCAAATAGCTATATGGGAAAATGTGGTGCGTGTGTTGGATCGGAAATGCACAGTGTGACGTCGTTATCAAGAGTAAAGCCCGTTGCACAATGCACGCGGAACTAAAGCGGAAGTTTAGTGTCCAAAGACAGTTTTTTTCTCTGGCTTTGGACGCTGCCATGTGCAAACTGGACGCGGATTGCTGGTGGATATTACTTGCCCCACACCACCTATGTATGTAATTTACTCTTAATAAACATTGCATTGCTGTAGGGGGTGACAATGCAGAGCACTCCAACAAACGGCACAAAGACATGGATATTCCTGAGTTCCTGGGTGACTAAACAAAAAAAATGAAACAAGCAGATAACCGACAACAAACTAAACAAAACCACATACAACATATCCTCCCTCCACACATGTGCACAGTGACTGACATCATGCATAATAATGGTATGCGTGTGTGTGTGTGTGTGTGTGTGCTCGCGCTGCATAACACAGGTGAGAATGAATGAGAGGGGGGGGTGCAGCCTGTCTGCACAGCTCCCCGTTACATTGTGCAGTATAAAAATAATATTAGGCAAGTTTTAGCCAGTTATGTAGAACCATGAATGTATTATATGACAAGAAGTCATGTGAGCAACAAAGTTATTAATACGACATTTAACAGTTCAATTCAAAAAGTCAATGAAATTATTAGGAATGAGCGTGGCTGAGCTAATGTTTTTTCTTATTATTATTATTTGTAGTGCAATTCTACTTCTACAATATACATCCATGGCACTTTCTGTAAAAAAAATTCAAATATGAGGCTTATATAGGCTATAAGCTTATTGGGTATGTGAGTAGAAACACCTGTGTACAGAAAACAAACCGAACCGTGACGTCTAAACCAAGGTATGAACCGAACCGTGACTTCAGTGTACCGCTACACCCCTAATTGGGTTATACATCTTTCCCATCCAGCGCTCAGGTTGTTTAAATAGCAAATGCACTTGCGCCCATTTGAGCCCCCGTGGGTGTGTTGATCTTGAGGTGTGGTCTGGCGCTATCTTAAGGTAGCGGAAAGTGATTGTGCAATTTACCAGCGAAAACCTGGTCTAAAGTCAATATGCGGCACATCATCAACATAGCATCGCCTATGCCGGGTGCACAATGATCGTACACTCTGTTACACACACAGGAGCGCACAGACATGCAACGAATTTAAAACGAAAAGAGCACAATGTGAAATATTATTAGTGTGTAGCCTACATTTTAGGGATCTTTATTGCCTAGATCAGGACTATTCAACTACAAATTCAAGTGGGCCAGATTTGAACAAGAAAAACTGTAGGCGGGCCACATATTTTCGGTAATTATTTACGTGGCGGTTTGGTAGACTATTTGCACCATTTCCAGGTATTCCTACCAGTATGGGTTCAAATGTGACTAGAACCATACCCAACCATTATCCTCACTAACAGGAGCTACAGGATGTGCACACTAATTTCTTTGCGTTGATTAATAGGTCTGGACTACTAAATTACAAACAGATTGTGTCATGATGTCTAATTAACTAATTTACAGGAATATATTGACTTGATTTGTATAGTGGTTATTCAGTGTATTGTATAGTGGTCTAGGGTGCAGTCCCCTCGTGGGCCACATGGGGGCAGTTGGTGGGTCGTATTTGGCCCGCGGGCAACCAATTGGTTAGGCCTGCCCTAGATTGTCTGCTGCAGCGCTTTCACAAACCCAAAGCCCACCGGTATAATATCCATCCCTGCCGGTATAATATCGATCCCGACTATGATGCAAGCACACCTGGATGTTTAAAGAGAATGGGAGAATGCAATTTGATTGGTTCATCCTTTGTTACAGCCAAAACACACCCATGAATAATGAAGAGTACAACCCTTTTGAACCATGCGCCCGATTACAGTTAACTCTGCCGTTAAAATAGCCAACGTGAATTTGGACACGCCCTAAATGCAATTTGCGCCTTGTGCTTTAGACTGTGCGCTGAGAGGGGAATGAAAGGAGCTCAATTGATCGGCCATAATCGAAGACAGTCCCCACCATTCCTATTGATCATTTATTAATCCTAATCCAACCATTTTAAAAGTGTGCCACCTTCAGAAAAATTTGCTAAAACGTCCTGGCCATACCTTGGATCAACTAGAACAGTAAACTTGCACTATGACATGGAAACCCATTGCCACATTGGATGGCCCAAAGGTTTGGAAGGGGCGAGTAGTAGTAGTAATCCAGTAACCTTATCAAACTATCTATGGTAGTACTGTAAAGAAAGTGCTATTTACCCTCTGGGGTTATCTGCAAACAATGAGTGAAGTTAATCACTTGAATATCAGTAAAGTGAATTGGTAAAGTGCAACAGTGGATTGTGTGGATGCAATCATGTCATCCCGCTGCGTGTGGCTATAACAATCAAACGCCATGAACCAATCACACAATGTTTAGTGAGAGTGATAAAAACGACCCATAGACAGCATTTACTTTTTATGTAGCACAAAAGAAAAGGGGTTGAAAGTGGTTGAGCCATTTGCACAAAAGCTAGGAAGGAGCTATTTTCCTGTAAAGAGAGACTGGAGCCATTTTAGGAGGCTGCGATTATATTGGCCTAGTACTGCAATAACTAGTCTTCAATTTCAAGTTAATTTCATTTTGAACATATTTCAGAACAATAATGTAGATTCATTGTACATTATACAGTGTGCCAATAGGGCTGGGAACATGTATTGGCCCTTTGTAGTTCTAGAATGGCAAATGTCATTACTTTTGATTCTATTGGGTATTCTGTCTGATTTCAAAAAGCAGGCAGAAGCTTTGACATCACTGACCATTCACCCAAATTAATTTGAATAATTTTACTTCCTACTACCTAACCACCTTTATGCCATCATTAATGTGGGTTTATCATGATACAAACAAAAACCTTCTCATCTTATGTAAATATCATAATGTTTATATGAAAGAAACATTGCGGTGATGCCCTTTAAACCTCTTACCATTTGACAAGAAATGTGGATTCTGCTGTACACTTCTCTATTTTTGTAATCAAGAGTGCTCAAATAAGATAACACAAAAGACCAAGAAAATCCCAATTGTCAAATTAGACATTTTCAAAGCAACCCTGAACAAAAAGGCAACCTCTCAAAGCTTCATCAAAATGTGCTGTATTTTCCAGACTGCAAGACAAAATGTATTTATTGGTTGCTCCAGCTAGTTATAGTCCGAAGGAGCATTGTGTATTTTGACTATGGCATACCAACTGCGGTCAAGAGATGGCACTGTAAACTCGTGACAATTGAACCTTACTGTGCCACACAATTCTTTTAAATAATAAAAATAAAAAAATAAATCTATAAATGCAACATATACTGTATACTGAGACATGCTCCACATTCCCCTTCCCTCCTCTCGCTTAGCGACATTTGTGCGACTAATATTTCATTGCAAGTTACAGTGCAGAAAACATAAGTATTGTATTATACCATATAGAGTACATAAATAACACACAAACAATATACAGTACTGTATGAACATTGGACAGAATGTACTGTGCAGTATTCGGAGGCCTTTACATGTTAACTGTGCCGTTTCTCTGAACACATTCATTTCCTATAACAGCGAGACATCTATTGAATTTTTATTTTCACCCAAGAAGGTGCAATACATCTTGATCATGCCTCATTTCAAGCGCGGCAAGCCTGCCAAGCACGAGCGCAGAAAGGAATACATTTGATTTTGGAAAACAACGCAAAGAACAATCATCGTTTGTCTCCCAGAGAGAGGGGTGGAGCAGCAGGTTGAACGGCAGTCAGCAGACCCCAGTTCATCAGTACACACAAAGCAGTGTGAGATACAAGCCAAATGTCACAACGCACAGCTAAGGCAGCAGGAACATGAAATGTTGTCTAGCACAGCCATGCTCATTTTCTGTAAGCAACTGTGTGTTTTACATAGGGCTGAACAATATTACCTAAAGTCAATCACGATTAGTTTAACATTGTACCTCGATTACGATTAATGAACGATTATTTTGCCTTTGTTTTGCTTTTGTTTGAGCTCTATTTGCTTCCATGCAGCTGTGTGGACGGTGCGGAGTCACGTGACTACACACGCGGTAGTTAACTAGGGTTGATCGATGACTAAATTATCAACGGACGATGGCTACATCGTGCACGTGACCATACATTTTTCCTTTGCCTACTTTATTAAACTTCGAACCAAAAAAATTGCTACAATTAAAAAGGATTGACAGATTATCTACAAAATGTAATTAGCTAATACATTACTATAGGCAGGCCAGGCGGTACTTATGTTATGCCCGTTCTCCCCTACTCACGTGCTTCCTTATTTTTCCTCTGTAATTACCCCTTATAAATAGGCCTGGTCTAGTCATATTGGTCTGTAATAACGGTGTATGCAAATGTAGTCGGTAAAAATGGTTCCACTTTGTCTGTCAGTAGCTACTTTGAGTTTATAGCCTACCTACCGTATTGAAAAGACTCTTACGTGGTGTGCAGGATATATATGCTCATATAATTTGCGCAAAAGATGGAAATGTCAACATGACGCAACCACCGCTGACAATATTATTTTTAGCTTGCTATATTGACACAAATAACTAACTGAATTGGGAGGTTTTGAGTAGCCTACATACTTCACATTAAAAGGCAGTGTCTCTCATTCTTGGAAACGCTTGCTAAAATTGAACTAAAAAACAAAAGCACCTCTCCCTTCAATGCCATAGGGTGCTCCGTAAGAAGCTCCGCCCCACACATAAAAAATGCATTGTGAAGCCTAGGGCATTGTTCGTTGTGTGTGGTTTTCACCACTTTGTTTGTGTTCCTATATAATGTATGGAGTTGGGTTTGTGTAGAAGTACACATTTTTCTCACCACATATAGAGAATGGCAAGACAGCGGAATGCGAGGAGACTGGTGCATTTGACAAATGTTTATTAGCTTGCAGACTACACCCTATAACTCAGCTTCCTACTCTAAGGCTATGTTCACACTGCAATCCTTAATGCTCAATTCCGATTTTGTGACACGTATCAGATTCTAGTGTAAACTGATCACGGTTCTGAAGTGAACCGCATGCGCAAACGAACAAGACGTCACATTCAGCGCAGCGCGCTGTGTCGAATGTATGAAAGCAAATATTGACTGAGAGACTGAAAGTCATCCTCAAGCCCTGGGTCCACCAAAACGCTTTTTTCTCACGACAGCGTTATTTTTCAATTGATTCCAATGGGAGCGTCGCGTTTTTCCAGGGTTCTAAAAACGCCAGGAGCGTGGTGTGGCGCTGAGCGTTTATTCCACACCGAACGCCGGGCGCTGAGCGTTTTTAAAGTTGAAAAATGTTCCAACTTTGGGTGAAACGCCGCGCCCATCACTGTCACTGTTTCCCTGGCCGTCCAATCGCAACAGTGAAGGGGCGGGACAAATACTACGGGCAGCCGTCACATCCTACTTGCACACGACGACAACAAATGATACATTTATAGCCAGATGATATCCCAGGACTACCACAACAATACTTACACGAATAATAATGTATAGAATATTACAAATTAAATAATTTGTTGATAACACAAACTAGCATTTATTTGCAACATATTAATTCCCACAGAGATTCTGTTTCATAGCAACAAAAGCATCTCAGCTGAAAGAAACGCTGCGCTTCCAAAAACGCTTCATAGCGTTGACAGGCTTTTTCAGAAGCACGACTGGCGTTTTCAGCTGCGGAAAAAAGCTTTGGTGGACACGCGGCCTTACAGTCATTTTACAAGTTGCCGTGAGGTGGAAGCCAGTGAATTTGTACAGAATAAAGCCAAATAGCCAACTGTTGTAGGCTACTAAACACTCACATGGAATATTTGCTCCACAAGATTATGCAAATTGCCCACAGACTGCCAGTGGAATTCATCTGATCGTGGGCATTGATACATTCAGCAAGTCAGACATAGGGCGATTGGAGGAGGGGGTTATAAACCATGCTAAAGGGTTTCTTTTAATTTATTTGTGTATTTCTGCT
>JAODTR010067958.1:0-14217 GCA_025399935.1 Amblyopsis rosae
GTGAGAGAGAGAGCGCGCGCGAGCGGGGGGCGAGTGAGAGAGAGAGAGAGAGATGGAGGGAGAGAGAGAGAGAGAGAGAGGAGAGCGAGAATACAAGGGGAAAGAGAGAGGTAGGGAGGGAGCGATAAGAGAGAAGTAGCTGAATATGAATACGTTGAGTGTCACTATGTCTCTCCTGGGCGATCACAGACTGCAGCACCGTGACTGAGACTGTTCCTACAGCACGCTGCACCGCAGTGACCCCAACACAGGGCCCACATGCCGGGTACAGGACCGCACAGATGATGACGTGGTGGTGGAGTTTGCATGTTCTCCCCGTGTCTGCGTGGGTTTCCCCCACTATCAACAACAGGTTCACTCTCCAGCCAGTGCCATGTGACCATTGACACTGGCTCAAATCTGGAGTTGGTCCCCGGGAGCTGCACAGCGGCTGCGCACTGCTCCCTTGAGGGATAGGTTAAATGCAGAGTATGAATGTGTGTGTATGTGACAATAATAGCACCTTTACTGCATCGCCACACATATGACATGTGCCACAGACTTATATGCACTGTCTCATTACTATCCCATTAGAGCAAAACTAAATTCCATTGCTTTAAATCTCACGCCAACACATTGAGCTGTTCTGGTCGACCTTTGTGAATCTCACCCATTCTCACACCAAGCCAGCCTTGAAAGTCGGCAACTCTTCATTCACTTCACCTCTTGCTGCCACAAACTCTCAGCAGTGCACAGTACTGTGTACAGCATGCAGTGTAATAATAGGTCAAGTAATTGATATTCATGCATGCAGTGCATATTGTATCGGGTGGTAAATAAAATGCTTCTGTACCGTACAGCTAATCTACCACATGTAGCTAGCGCTCTCTTACAGACACACACATCACTAAAGGCTAATTTAAATGCTAGATGACTAGCTACTAGCTATTAATACATTCCTGGGGTCCAGTGCCACCAACGTGTTGCGTTGACAGAATCGTGTAGGCTACGGCTGAGTTCTATTTCTATCGTGACAGGGCGTCGGTAATCAATACCTAATGAGAAGACTCTCTTTTTGTTATCGACTGTGTAAATGGAAAATGTCCAAACCTAAAAAAGAAAAAGCTATTTTGACCTTGTTCCGGTGTGGCGCAGGACATGTTGATAGATGTAGTGGAACAGAAAAGTTATATTTAGGTAAAGAACACTCTGCAAAGTGTTTTTAAAGTGAGGGCATGTAACTACAGTATACAGTATATATGTCGTTTTAAAACACCAATACGTCAGCGATGGAGTCAGCATTTGTGTCTCGTTCAGGACAAGCTAACGGCAGACCGCATTTGTCACCAAGGAGTCAATAGCAAATGCTATAAGCTGTAACATTCCCAGTGACAGCGTTTATATGGATGTGAAGCTGTTAGCCTCTCATGCTAGTCCCCTTATAGCAGCAGCAGTGGGAGTTGCTCGGAATAGAATTACTTGGCACCTCTAACTACCATCAAGCACAGGAAAGTCTCCATCAATAGCTCTTTGCATACATTTCTCTCTCGCCCAGACTTTTCTCCGAGGTTGAGAGAGAGTGCGTGGACACATGAGTGCACAGCGTGGACATTTGTTATTCTTTTTTTCGTAGCATAATTCAGTTGAAAGGAGAGGGTGTGCCCGCGATCAATAGCAGGTCAGCCAATGATGGATGGTTGCACGATTACTAATTTCACAGTGAGACAAATGACTGTGCGCCCGGCCCTCAGAGCCGGGGAATAGAGAGGGAAAATGGCAGGCACAGCTACACAGTGAGAGCGCTCTGGCTCCCCAATCTACTTCCCCCATTCACACACCCATTCATCTCCATTGCCTCTGCCACGCAATCCTTCACGCGGACCTTACGGTATCGTGATGGAAGCTGGGGCCCATCCTCCATGTGCGCATGTCCACCAAGGCCGTTAGCCGTGGCTAGCATACTGCTAGGGGCTGGCAATAGGGTCCGGCTGCTAGCTGTAGCTAATACGCGTTGACCTGCCTATACTGGCCTTGTTGTGTCGTTTTATCACAGACATAGACGCAGCATCGGGAATCAATAAGCAATTGCAATACAATTGCATCCCTTGCGACACCAATTGAGCATGTGACTTTGAAGCCAAACAGCTTGCGGAGAGCTGCTCGGTGTCAAATGCGGCGATGCATTTGTTTCCTTGCTAATGGCAAGGCTGAAATCAAAATCCACACGTCTCTCCTCTCCCTTGTTGCTGTGTGCCTGCGCGAGGGCGCGCATAGCAACATAGCGCGCGCGCACACAGTAACATGCAGTAACTGCTTCTGTGCTGATCGCATGGCCAAATGGTCTGGATGGCCAGAAAAGTAAAGGTGGGCCGGAGAGGGAGCTAATCAAGGCCCTTGCCACAGAAGCAGCAGCATTCCGCAAAATAAGCAATATGTTCGCAAGGGACCCAAAACACACCCAGCATTTCAAGATTCCTTTGCCTAGCAAAAAAATAGTGACAGTTTGCATGACTATGTGCAAACTGTTAGAGGAAACAATAATTTTCTATGTAAAGTGTATAGTAGAAAATAATAATAATTACGACCTGAGCAGCGAATGACATAAACACTCCCTCTGTGTGTTGATGTATTGTTATCGGTTGTAATCAGCCCTCCTCTGTTCATTGTTTACATAGCTTCGCTGGTGCTATGTTAGCATACTGTAGTCTACCGCGCATGTGTGTGATAAATCCATGGAACATAGCACATGGAACATTTGTTTTACTGAGATGCTGGTGCGCTTATATTTGCTTATTTTCAATGTAAAGTTTTCCTTGAGTGTCTTAAAAGTATTGTTTGTATTGTAATGTATTATTATTATTATTATTATTATTAATACTGTCACGCCGACATCCCGTGGTGGGGCGGTGCCAGCCACTCCCGCTCTCCGGAGTACTAATCACCGATTATAGACAGGTGGCATCCAGGGCTTCCCCGCACCAGTTTCCCTGATTGAGTGGTTGGTCTCTCCCTTTATAGGAGCTTGTTTTGGGTTATTGTGTCTTTCTTTAACATTTGTATCTTGCCATATGAGATGTTGTAGTCAATATTTGATGGAAGAAACGGTGTGTATCAAAATGGTGGTGCCTTGGCAGTGGCTACAAATTAAGGTTTTATATTGCACATCTACTTGCGATTAGTCTCAAAAAAGTATACAATATCATGCGATTAATCCCGATTAAACATTTGAATAGTTTGACAGCCCTAATTTAGATTTTGTGTATTTAGTTTTGCTGATTCCCATCTTGGCCAGGACACTCCTGTAAAAGAGAATTTTAAATCCTTAAAATTCCACCTTTTCCCTGGTCAAATAAAGATTTAATAAAATAAGATAATACTAGAAATGCCGCCTGCTCTTTTAACTCCCCAAATTCCTTTTCATTCGTGGTGTGCTGTTGGCCTTTAGGGTGACTCATTACTGCATTAGCTCAGTCACAACGTCGTTACCAGCCCTAACACTGACGTCCGTCACATGAGGGAATTACTTTCAGGGAGCCAGCGGCGGATTCGCAGCTGGCCACCAGAGCTGATCTTCACATGCCCCCCTCGCACTACCGTCCGACCCCTTCCCCTCTGAGATCGATGGAGCGCCGGTGACAGGAGCTGGGTCAGAGAGAAAGAGGCGCGGGACGTTTCCAACTTTGTGGGTCTCTGGACGCTCAGATGAACTCATTAGAAGTTAATTAATCACGGGCATCGACCCGTTGTCACTCTCTCTGCGAGAAGGGCTCCACTAGATTGCCATGCTCAGGTTCTGTTCCTGACGCTGACACGCAGAAATGTGTGTGTCTGTGTGTGTGTGTGTGTGTGTCTGTGCGTGTGCGTGCACATGGGTGTAAATATACTGTATATACAGTATGTGCGTGCGTGTGTGCACATGGGTGTATATATATATTGTACATATATGCGTGTGTGCGTGCGTGTGTGCACATGGGTGTATATATACTGTACATATATGCGTGTGTGTGTGCGTGTGTGCACATGGGTGTATATATATATTGTACATATATGCGTGTGTGTGTGCGTGTGTGCACATGGGTGTATATATACTGTACATATATATGTGCGTGCGTGCGTGCGTGTGTGTGTGTGTGCGTGTGTGTCTCTCCGCTAAAGGCTGCGGTATGCACTGTGGCGCCATGATGCCTCTCTGTGTAGCCTGAGCAGCTGCTCGTCTGGGCAGGAACAGTGGAGTCCTTGATTGAGTGTTAATGCGTGTGTATTTCCGGACGCCATTCTCCCACGTCAATTGAAAGCCAACGGTGACTCTCAGCCCGTATTTATTACATTACTCAATTAGAGCACAGTGCAGCACTGGCCAAGGGAGGATGTGTGGGAGTTATCGATAGATTGCTGATGTCGTTTTCAGAAGAACCTGCAAAAGTATAATTGAAATAGTGAATTCCATATTATACAGCACAGGATGAGAGAGCTGAAAACACAGTTCCCTTTCACAGGAACTGCGATCTATTACTTATGGAACATGATCATGTGATCAAGGTAACCCAATCGAAAAACTCTACAATCACGCCGAATGGCTGAGAGGTCAAAGCTGCGCCCTTGACCCGCCCTGTGGGGCATAAATAGCAGCACCCAATAATCTGCGAATCTCTGCAATCTGTGGGGTTTTCTTAGCGAGGCATGATTGAATAGAGGCTTTTGATTATGAATTTCGCGTCAGAAGGCGACAATCCGTCGCCTGGCCGGTTTTTCATTCGCGCATGTGTGACCGCAGCTTCAGAAGGCTGCCTTAGAGCTCTTCTACAGACTCTGTGGGTGTGGCCAGAACCTGTTTGATTGACATCTCTCTCACTTTTCCTATGTCCTATGGCAGCTGTTAACTGCCTCACATCTGGCTGATTCGATTGGTTGTTTTGAGTTGGTATCTAGCGTGGCTCCGCCCCAACATCAACCCAGTGGTGAGAAGAAGGAATATTCAAAGGAAGACATTTCTATTTTGGAAAGGAAAAGAAGATGAGCTGGTGTACAGTGCCCCCCGTAACCCCGCTGAGGTGACGCAGACGCTGCCAGCGGCTAATACGCCTCCCTTCGCCTCGCCGGAGAGCCGGTCCCGAAGCGTCACGTCGTGAATTGCGACGAACGCATTTCTTTTTTTTCCAGAGAAGGAAATTGCTTTTGTCGGCAGTCTGACCTTCTCCCAGTTCAATTCGCCTCAGAGATTTGTTGATCTGTACAGACTGCAAACAGTTGGAGGGGTTTGTGTTAAACCCTTTTGTGCCAAGCTCAGTGGTGCTCAGACGACACACAAGCACGTATTTATTCAGCGGTCTGATTAAACGTCGGGCAGAGTGTGATCCCTCATCGCTGCAGACTACAGAGGGGCGCGTGAGGGTCATTTTTCCAATTGTAAATAAATACAATGGCCTTTTAACAGGCGTGCGAGCCGGAGAGAGGGCCACGCCCGTCCCTGGAGCCTTTAGACAAAACGTACTTTTCATCTCGCAGGAAGACGAGGCTGAAATAGAAATGTTGAAGATGTGCTCTGTGTGTACGCTGCCCCTGCAGCAAGAAACCCCCCGCAGGGTTGCTCAAAGTGTTCTAGTCCTTCTAGGCAAATCTCGCCACTGGCAGCCATCTTTAAAACGCCCCGGACAGTTATTTAGGAAGATAGTATAGGCAGGTGGCTCACGTCAATGCAGCCACATGAATGGTTAAAATAGGTTAATGCTTTAGGCAGTTATAAAGCAGATCATTGGCTCTTTTGGATTATGTTAGTACCATGTCTCCTCTGTTTAGCATCTCTGACCTAATTCATCTACCTATTTGGTTTCTGAGAGGAAGCTCAGCCTTTCAGTGACGTTATCTGATGTATCAGGGTGAATGTTTTTGATTGATTTGATTTGGAAGAGAAACAATGATGCATATTGGTGTACATCAAATATTCTCACATCTGTCAGCTGATCACGACAAGCATCTGATCCCTACAGTCAGCTGATCACCACAGTCAGCTGATCACTACAAGCATCTGTTCACTACAGTCAGCTGATCATTACAGTCAGCTGTTCATTAGTCAGCTGTTCACTAGTCATCCTACTCACCCTTATATATTCATTGGCTCTTAGAAGGAAGGCGCTTTGTTTAAATAGCTCCACACATTTTCCTCTCTCTGTAATTTAATTGCAAGACACCCACCCCTCCTTTTTTCTTTTCGGTTGCCGTACTTTGTTTCGTTTATATGTGTGTTACGTGTTATCATGCGTCTATCATCATGGTATTGTATGACTGGGTTTGCTGCAGGCCTGTTTGGTGGGAGGGTTAAAGCATTGTTTGATACCTACAGTACGTGTGATGAGGAGCACCACCAACTAAGCCATTCCTCCAAAGATAACTGAATAATAGCGTTCTGCTTCACGTTCGAATACATCGCTTATGCCAGACGAGAGTGGCTTGACTGAACCTTCATTTAAGTATAGCTTGTATCAGGAACCTAATTACCGGTAATTGGCAGGTAATTGGTTGTGTCGAGGCCCTTGTCTATCAGGGGCTGACTGCTCTGAGGTTATTGAAGGTCATGTGATCTCAGTCAGCCTTCCACTGAAGTTTCACACATCACCAAAACCTAATTCTGCTTGGTTGGGGAACTTATCTCTACTGGGCAGCATGTGGCACAGTGGGTGGAGCAGGGAGACGGATGATCCAGAAGTCGCTGGTTCGAACCCTGACAACTGTCAAGGTGTCCCTGAGCAAGGCACCTAACCCTAACTGCTCCTGGGGGTTGAATGGAACTTTAAACAGCAATATGAATTAGATTTCCATATTTGGGATCACTCCTTTCCCCTTTATTACAATGAAAAGTCTGTGTGTCACTGAATAACAAGTCATATCTAGGTGGATGCTTCAGAATACCCTGGTGCAGACTCAATCGCTCTAAAAACTAATTTGTTCCCTTGTCTATTAAAGCCATTATTGCCAAGCTAGCCAGAAGTTAACCCAAGTAATCTATTATTAATAGTTTTTCTCTAATTCATTTATTTGTATTTTTTATTTAAAACATTTATTAGAGAGTATTTAAGCTTTAAATTCCGAACAAATGTCCAATAAATCATTAGATTTTTGTGATATACTGTATAAGTACTATGTAGGTACTGGTATGTATGTTTGTTTGTATGTATGAATGTGGGAATATTTGCATGTATTTTACCGTTTGTCTGTATTTCATAAACATCAGATTTTGCACTGTGCAATGTGTCCAAGACAAATTCCCCGTGGGGCAATAAAGTCTGTCTATCTATCTATCTATCTATCTATCTATCTATCTATCTATCTATCTGTCTGTCTGTCTGTCTGTCTGTCTGTCTGTCTGTCTTCTGCCACATTGTGTTTATGTTTATGTGTGTTTATGTTCATACACTCCAGATAACACGTGTTTCTACCTTGTCTGTTTCGTTCGCTACATTCCGTTACCATGGCGATGTGTAATCCTGGCCCTGGAGCCTGTCGCAGGTGTACCATGTCACGTGGCACGGGTCACGTCAGTAGAGTCCTGGGAGGTACGTTATCCTGCTGTTTCAACCGTTCATTACCCACACTTCCCTGATGGATTCAGGTTCTTCGGGGCCATTAGCTCCTTTCCAACTATCTTCCCTCCTCCGCCCGTGGAGGTGGAGTAGCTGCTCTTTCCCAGGTATCTCTGTGTGACTGGCCTAAGGCTAGCGCCATTTCCCTGAGTACAAATAGCCAATTAGCCAAGCCATTAGGTGCCACAGCGGGGCAGGCGTTGCGGCAGTAATTAGCCATTGACATTTTGGCTGCTATAGCGTTGACATAAGGAGGGCTTTAAGCTATGCTTTGTTACATCAGTGATCTTGAATGGTGTTATTGTTCCCATTGTGGCTGAGCAGGAGCCCATCTCGGCGAGTGTGTGAGAGCTTCCTATTCATCAACACACCTCCGACTCAGCGTGAAGCCTGTTTTCTGTGGAATAGCAACGGAAAGCCAAGTGCTGTCCGTCTAGATTCTCGCGGCAAATTCAAACTTTGAGAGAAACCTGCGAGATCAGGATGGTCTCAGGAGACTAAGAGTGATCTCCAGTAAGACACACGTGTTCAGGATATGCAGAGATGGAAACTGTGTGTGAGAGGAGAAGGGTAGTCTCATGACAGACCGCAACATCCTGCCAGTTTCATGTCAAAATATTATTTCTTTAGGAGAATCAGTGTAATTTCTGTTCAGTTCACCAAAAATGTGCAAACTTTTATCAAAATGGCATAAGAAGCACACACACGCACATATATATGCACACACACACACACACGCAAGTTAAGCTAAGCTATCACATTACCCCTTGCAGGTGTAATAAGATTTTGACCTTTACAAATGTGCTTGTAATGTTAGTGGTATAAGAATTTAAGGCAGCTTTTCTACTGTTGTACGCTATACGACGCCAGGTTAAGAGGCTTGCTAGCCTTGGCTGTAAACATCTGTAATGTACGGTAAGCCTTCTGTAGCTTCACCTTATTAGATTAGCTCTGTTCATTTACACTGCTGTATAGAGTTGCAAGCACAGCTAGCTAAAACATGCTGTAAAAAATGCTCTAAGTCAACCACACCCCAAACAAAAATGAACCGATACAGTACAGAAGCGGGGGCTAACGCAACACATATTCTCATAGAGCATTTCACATACCACATGACATTTCTAACAAATTAATTAATATGTCAAATTACTATTAGAAGCCATGGCCATTTTAAGTGGACGTATAATTGATTTTGAAGCATGTATAATGAATAGCTGGTTAATCAATAAAATATATAATAGAGGTAGCAGAACTTTGTCTGTTGTCCGAGGGCACATAAATATTGTCTTCACACTTTGTTGTTCATCTTCCCTGTACATTGAATCTATCATAGTCTCATATTCCACCGTGTTGTCGATTGTTTTGAACCAGCAGTCATGTAAATACAGCTCAGTATAGAAATACATGACTAGAAAAAAAAATACGTATTATTTTTCAGAGGCATATTTCACACACCAAAAAGGTTTCGCCCTCTCCTGCAGCTGTTTCTGTTTATAGTGTGAATAAACCATACAACTGAGCCTGTCTGTGATGGAGACAAGGTCAGCGGTGTTTGTAGATACTGATCAATAGAAGGTAAGGAGCGTAATGGAAGGGGGGAAAAAGCACAAAAGGCATCTGCCATTCCATTCCAGAAGCAAAACGCTTTCAGGGAGGCAAGAAAGCAACGTCGTTTGGCCAAGAATGTGTTTGGATACAATTTTACTGGTTCATTTAAATCCATGTTTTAGTATAGCAGTGGAAATCAAACAATCATGAAGTGGACATTTTCAAGTATATGCTCCAGACAATATAGTTCAATATAATTCAAACCGTTTAACCTTATAGTGTATGTGGTTTTATACTTTAGAGTATGGCCACTTTACAAAACATATTTTGAAATTAGGCTACAAATGTATTTTCTGTCTTTATTTGGGGCAGATTGTGGTCGGTTCTCAGCTAGGCCGACAAAGAGCCTCATTTAGTCCAAAATTCCTTCCATTTTGAAAATACCCCTTTAGTTAAGCACCGTTTCACCAAACAGAAAATGAAACGCATTCGCTCTTAGTGTTCCCATGATTACTCTGGTTTTTTTCCTCCTCGTACCGAGGTGCGTAGGTGATACCACAGGATCACGAGAGCCTCACACCCTCGTACCGAGATAAGTAACAGGATATGTGTCCCATTAGTGCTAATGCAACAGCAATAGCCACCGCAAACCAGAGCAGAAAAACCTGCGTTGCCTTCCGAGCGCTGGACAGAGGGATGAAACGTCGACGCTGGCTAGTCTGTGACAGGTCAGGTGGTCGTGTAAAGGCCCTGCGACCTACATTCTGTGAGGTATGCAGACAATAATAACCGCTGAGAGGATCCTGGAGAATTAGCCAGGGCAGCTTTTACCAGAAAACCTGAGCTGGCACACAGTTCCCCTGTCGCATTCCTGGAGGCAGAAGATGTTTTCGTCGGGCATTTCTAGTCTCCATAATGAGTCTATTGTATTTTATTTTAATAGATGTATTCCACGGCAGAGAGCGTTGGAGGCGTAGGAGTTGAACACTACAAGGCTTTTAAATCTACTTTTCATTAGTTGCACAGACTTGCTGTAGAGGTTGGCTTCAACTTAATATGTTGTAAGGGGGAAATCAGCTTGGATGTATAATCAGAGCATTGTGGTTTAGATGTATGGGACTTTGAAGGTGTAGTAGCCTAATTCATTCTCGAGAATGCTTGCAAAACAAAAACACCTCTCTCCCGTTATTGTCATGGGGTGTTCCCTCAGAAGCTCTGCCCCATACATTGCAAATACATTGTGAAGACAGTTCTATTTTTACGCTTCTCATTAGTCCGGCATCAATGTGTGTTCGCAACCACGGCTGTCGTGAACTCAAAAGCAAAAAATAGAAACAGAAACGTTCGCCTTTGTTTGCCAGTTTGAATGCACCTCAGCTCAGGCTACAGGAGCTTACTGTGGGGACGGCGTGAAACGCACGGCGGCCTGAACCGAGCCTCGCACTTTTCCTGACCCTCTCCCCCCCTCTCCCCCTCCTACCCCTCTCCCTCACCTGTACCGCAGAGGGAGACCCTCCACATGGATGAGACGAGCGGGCCTGACAGAACAGGCAGGCCACAGAGTGGGAGCCCACAGGCTGACAGTGGGGGGGCCTAGATCACCGCCATTGATCGGGCATCTTCGATGCACCAACAAAGGCCACGATCACTCAACTTGTTAAAAGGGGATTATCAAGCTGTTTGTATCTTCTCACGCCTGTACAGATCCCTCTTCCTTTCCTTGGGCTGCCATTTTATCACGTTAGCTTGCTTTCTTCAGTCATAATGCCAAGCGCATAATTCTCCACGCTCTTTGTTTTCTTCTCTGCCTCTCCCGGAAGATTGGATTTGGAACCAGTAGAGCTTTGGAGTTCTGATGGTTTCTTCTGAAATGGCTGAAAGAGCGTCAGCACGTTCAACACCACTCTTCTCTACCCCTCTCCCTACAGCAACCAGAGGTTGACGCTGTTCTCTACCCCTCTCCCTACAGCAACCAGAGGTTGACGCTGTTCTCTACCCCTCTCCCTACAGCAACCCAGAGGTTGACGCTGTTCTCTGCCCCTCTCCCTACAGCAACCAGAGGTTGACGCTGTTCTCTACCCCTCTCCCTACAGCAACCAGAGGTTGAAGCTGTTCTCTACCCCTCTCCCTACAGCAACCAGAGGTTGACGCTGTTCTCTACCCCTCTCCCTACAGCAGCCCAGAGGTTGACACTGTTCTCTACCCCTCTCCCTACAGCAACCAGAGGTTGAAGCTGTTCTCTACGTCATGCACTTATGGACAGTTGTGTTACAGCAGTAAGCTGGGGAGGACGTCTTTGGGATCTTGTGGCGCGTTAACAAAGTCAAGGATGTACCTTTTTAGATCTGTACCGGGGGCAGTGGACAAGCAAGATGAGAGACTGCTCCTGCTCGGTCAGATGCACCCCCCCCCCCCCCCCATGCTGATCACCATCATGACACTAACTGAAGTGAAATGATATGCAATGATAGCACACGTCTAGCTAAAGCAATCGGAGGCTAATTTACAGAGGGAGGCATAGTAAACGTGCGCTGTTCCCCTGGCACACGACCGTCTCGTCTGCATAATCATATGAAGTTGCGGGGGGGGGGGGGGGGGGGGGGGGGGGGGGGGGTAATGGCGCAAACCGCTGCCACCTTGGCAGAGCCCTTGCTTACTTCCTGGAGGTCTTTGTCCGCAGCGGCCACTCACCGCCGACAAGAGAAGAAGGATGATTGGTGGGGGGACTGGAGCCTGTCGGCTACGACAGCCACACAGATCCATTGTGCTCGCGTCGGAGAAAGTGACTGGCTAATTAGCACCACTGGCGGCTAATCCCTGCTTTAGCACAGTGGAATAAAATAACAAGTAATTTCTCCCTGGCACTCTCAATGTGGACGTGCCGCTGCTTGAACCCAGTGACAAACCCACCTAATGGAAACCCCCGGCTTGTGCTTTTGCAATCCTAATCACATCCTTCACAACAATGTACTGTTTTCCTCGTAATTGGTTGCCGTTGTCTTATCACCTATTATAATTATTATGAGTTATTAGTACAAACAAATGTGACCTGGGCTGTTATTGAGCAGTGTGATGCGGCCGTTGTTGGAGAATGCTTTTCTAAGCTACAGTAAATTGGTGTAATAATATAATGCATACGTAAGCTGCGGCTCACATTTCTCTTTTAATGAAAGCGCTGGCGTAGTGAGTATTTCCAGATAATTATAATGCCATTGTGGAGCCTGAACAATGCCATCCGCAAGTGTGCATATTGCTGAGGGCTATTACATGCACACAGATGATCACGTGATCAAACTTGACCTCTGACCCCTAGAGGTGTTCTTTAATTGCCACCATGTATGACGACCCTGTGTGACCTGGTGTTTTACATGGGATAAAAGAGCAAAAATATAGGGTATAAACAACAGTGGAAAATTTACGGACTTTGTAGGTTGGCTAAAAGAAACAACAACAAAACAAATATTGGAATTACAAGAATTACCTTATATTTCATAATGTCGAAATGTTCACTAAGCCCTGTTGAACTCGAGACAGTTTGAGGAACACTGACAGCATGAATCATGCTTTGGGAAGCAACGGTACGTTGAGCTAACCTGACATGCCAGATTGATTGTTAGTCACAAGTCCATCTGGGGAGTCGTTCATCGAAACTATTTGAAAAGGGCGGGCACTCTCATAAAATACCTGGCAGGTGATTGGCTGAACTGTCTGGGTGTTTTTGAAGTAGTTTTTGCTGTTTTAGCACGACGCTGATTGGCCAGATCAAGCGCTACTCGGACTCAGTCGCGAGGCTTTCTCGGCTTTTCAGACTGATTCACTTCCATACAGAAGCAGCAGCATCACAGCACATCACACATAACCTGTGACCATGGTTTGTCTCCTAGGTGGACGCTGGCAACGTGTATTTATGTCTGGTGAGACTTCTCACCTCCTCATTAGCATCTCCTGCTTATCAAAAATAAACCTGAGCTGCTCTGGATTGTTCTCGCTTAGATTTGCCCGTCACTGCGATAGCTAACACAATTGACCTTTCCCAAGCCCCGCCCCTTTCACTTGTCCTCCCTAGTTACTGTAACTAGGGAGGACAAAACACCATAGAAAGCTATTACAGCAAAACAAAGGTTCCGTCAGATTCAAGAGATGCCCAACTGTTATCGGAGGACAAGCAAAAAGGGGCGGGGCTTGGGAAAGGTCAAATGTGTTGTCTGTGTTCTTGACGTGTTTCATGTTGCGTCACGTTTGACCCACCTCCTAATTTGCGATTGGCCAACGGCAGGAATGAACGACAATGACGCCGGAAACCTTTGCCTCGCAGATGCTGAGCATGTAGGCACTATTTTAGCCGACTTAAAAAACCTAGCTGCCCCCCCACCCCACCCCCATGCCTTTTAATAAGTGCAGTCTCGCAGGTAGGACTGCGGGGAAGGCCCGTGCCCGGGAGCCAGAGATGTGCCATGTTTACAGAAGACTAGGAGCGACCCGATGTGCATAAGGCTAGTAGGCGACGGCTTATGAATTATTCTGACAGTGGAAGAGCCGATGTCGGGAGTATTTGCAACTGGGGAACGGCTGTCATTCTTTCATGCACACATACACACACACACTGCATGCACACACAAATATACTGCACGCATACACACAGAAGCAGGAAGACACACACACACACACACACACACAAACTCTGCATGCACGTACACGCTCACACCCACACACACAAACATCCACACAAACACTGCATGTACATGCACACACACAGACGTACACACACACACACACACACACACACACACACAGACATACAAACACAGACACACACTCAGACCCACACACACACACACAGACGTACACACACACGCAAACATTCAAATGAGATGAGAATGGTTCACCTCATGGGGAATTGTTCTGTTCTTTGCCAGAGGGTAGGCAACACATTGTGTTTGTGTTTGTGTGTGTGTGTGTGTGTGTACACACTGTGTGTGTGTGTGTCTGGCTGTGGAGTGTAGACACCATACCTCACTAGTTAGTCTTAGAGACATCATACCATTCAACCAGGAGACCATACCTCACTAGTTAGAGACACCATACCATTCAACCAGGACACCATACCTCACTA
>JAODTR010067979.1:0-16091 GCA_025399935.1 Amblyopsis rosae
TAATATCTTTTTTGATACTAATTAATAGCTGTCAGATTACTTTTGAGACGAAAACCGCAGTTATATACTCTCTCAAGTCCATGTAAACGCACTTGATAACCTACCATACTGTATTCTGCTATTAGTAGGCTTGATATATTTAAATGCTGGCTATAAAATTTTTGTCTGAGTTTACTAATTTATTTAAATTTAGTAATCTCATTTTGGGCCTTATTTTTAAATTATCAACAAAATAGGCATTGGTGTCTGTCTTTCTTAATTAGATTAAGAAAGTACTATATCTGAGTTTTATGCTTAGTGATTCTAACAGCAGGTGGATGAAATTGCATGCAGTAAAAATGCACAACAATTAGAGTAGGCCATGGAATAATGTCCTTGATAATCATATTTATTACACTGTATAGATGGATGGATATGAATTTAATCAGAGGCTACATGCAGTGAGTCTTAACGAGTTTGAAGTGTACCTGAAATGACTATGGCCATTCTGCACACAATGTCTGTAGATATGGTGCCATGCAGCAACGGCTGCAACTTTAAATGTGTTCCTGTCTAGATATGCAACCATGCTATTTCTTGCTTAGTGAATACCCTTTCTGAAACACTATAGCTTTCTTTCATGGCCTTCCTAATGTGTAATACTTTCTCTATAGAGAAGAGAAGCTTGCATTTAGGTATCAGGTTATAATACCTGGACATTTGACTGAGTTGGACAGCTCTTGAGTTTTCTCTTTGGACACAGCGATGTCTGTTTAAAAGACACACTCAAGATTAGCTATATTAGAAGATACTAATTAATGACATTAATGCATTCCTTGTTATACTGTATTCCACACTTAACCCTTCTATAGCCTACATAGCACATTTAGCATCAAATTCTACCAGAATTGACAGTTGGATACTCCTGTCTCTGCAATATTTACTGTAGCTGCTCTGCTCTAGCAGAGTAAAGCAGCATTTATTGTGCTATAAAACTCCCATAAGATGTGACAGTATTCCACAGGTAAAAAACCAAAACAATCGCCTTAAAGGGGAATTAAGACCAAAAATGAGACTGGGGGAATATCCCTGAAGGGTGATGAGCAAGCTGCTCATTTTCAAGCTGTATTCCAACAAAGTCCGTCAGTATGCAAATCAAGGCCACTTCTGTTTTGGGGGACGTCATATCAAAGTCTATATAGTGTCTCTGGTTATATACTAACCTGACATGCCAGATGGACTGTTATTCCATCTGGGGAGCAGTGCATCAAAACTGTTTGTTAAGTGCAGACATTTTCAAAAAATACAGTTGATTGGATGAACCATCTAGTCACTGTCAGCAAACCTAAACCACGCCCGTATAGCTATCAATACAACATTGATTGGTAAGCTCGGTTTCTAATCAAAATGATTCCTAGGCTTTCCGGCGAAATTAAACTGAAGCTTGTGAGATCAGGATGGTCTCGCGAGGCTATTATACAGTATACACAGTGTGACAAAACTCTTTAAATCTATTATTGTCTTATGTTTATTTATTATTTGTAATATATTGTATGCCTTTTGTAAAGCATTTGGAATGTGTATAGTTCACCCAATTAGCCTGCCTTGATTGACTGAATCTGAATGGAATTGGTTCCCTGCTTATGAATCAGGCAATCCATTAGTGCTCTGTGACAATGTGAACATTACAATAAATCAACAGGGCTGTATCGAGGCTGCAGTTACTAATAGAGTACACAAAATTTGCATGAAACGGCAATTTCCCACCTTATATTTCCTACACGTCTGGGAACTATTCCATTTGGTCTGTCAGAGGCAGTTCCAATAGGTCAACCAAATCATTAGCAAGTGATTAGACCAACTAATCAGAACAACATTCATCTGACTGGTGTTTTCAAACAGGTGCAAACAATTGGACCACCTTCAGCCGATGCCATGACAGATATGTAGGGCGGAGCAAAATCGTAACAACAGAGCTTGCAGAATAATCGTTATTTGTACCAGGCTACAAATGTGATGGGTGTGCGTCTTGCATGACACCTCACCCAACTTACCAGCTCTCTCTCTCTCTCTCTCTCTCTCTCTCTCTCTCTCTCTCTCTCTCTCTCTCTCTCTCTCTCTCTCTCTCTCTCTCGCTCTCTCTCTGAGCAAATACATAGACTGGCACATGCAGATCCTGAACCGTGGCCAGCAACAATGCACTTTACCCAAGCTAAAACCCTTCTGAATTAATGGATCCATTTTTGCTTGAATGTAATAAAAAAAAACTTAAATGAAAGTCATAATTGAATTGTTGTCTAAAGTAATCAAATGACAGCTAAGAGAGCAAGCAAAGAACAGGTTTCTCCAGTCCATTAATGCACTCTAGGCGTTAGTGCGCTGTGTCCTTCTATGGACATTAATACAGTTAGTTTTGGAGGATTCGAGGAGATTGTCCATTGATCAGCGAGACACTGGGCCGGCACTTAGAGCTTGAAAAAATCTAAATTGTATTAATTCAAGGCACATCACTGTACAGAATAACTGTACAGTGATGTGCCTTGAATTTGGCCAACTCTCTCAACTTGCAGCATTGAGATGGGAAGTGTTTAGACAGTGAGGTCATGGGCTGGTCTGATGCCCGATATTCATCCACTCTAACCTAGAGGGAGATGAAAGAGTGGGGGGAAAATAAAGCCTTTATGATTCTGATTATATAAGGACACTCCACCCAGCAACTGTTTATTGTCATTTTCATCATAGCTCTTTAGCTCGCTCCGGGTGATGTCAGTGACGGTGTGAATGAAGGTGATGGAGGCTTCTCCGCAAAGAGCTTCCTGCTTTTCTCTGCAACGTTCATCTCTTGCGCTGCCTTCGCTGTACCTATGAGCAGAGGCAGCTCCAGGTACTCAAGTGTACGGGCATGCCTCTGGCCCGCTGACAAACATCGCCCAACGCTGGCTGTGGCAGTGTGACCCTGAACGTCGCGCTCATTACTCACGCGCGCTGCTGACTCCTCCTCCGCACTTCTCCTCACCCCCTTCCCCCCCCTCCCTACCTTCTCTACACCCTCCCCCCTCCCACCATCTGCGCTGTCACTCTCTTCTGCGTGGGAAAGTGCCAGGAGGGTGTTCCCTCCTCCGCAGCTGGAAACTGCAGTCGGGGAAAGTATGTCATCCGCTCCAGTGTGTGTGTGTGTGTTCATGTCTGTGTCTGTGCGTGTGTGTGTGTGTTTGTGTCTGGGCATTTGCATGTACAGTATGTGCGTGCATGTGTGCGAGGGAGGCAGGCAGAGCTTGCCCCACTTACATTTATAGGCTACTGAAAGGGATTTCCACTTACGCGTCATCAACCAGACGGCCTCCCAGAAATATGTGTGCCGCCGTGCGTGTGTGTGTGTGTGCGTGCGTGCGTGTGTGTATGCGTGCGTGTGTGTGTGCGTGCGCGAGCGTCTGTCGCGTTGTTGACTCTTGTCTTTGTCCCCTGCTGTGATAAGGGATGTCTTTGTCTCACTCTGCGGTTCTGAAGCCTTCCCTCAGGAAAGATTTGACTGGAGGCTCATTTGGCTTAATCTAACGTGTGTGTGTGTGTGCGTAGATTGTGTACTGTATACCACGTGACGGGACTGTGCGTGTTTGTGCGTGTTTGTGTGGACTGTGGCCTCTCTCAGCCCACACTAACGCCTCACCTATCATTCACACATCTCCCCGCCTTCTCGCTCTTGGCCTGATTCTGCTCCTGTCATCTCCTCTCCTCTCCTCCTCTCTCCTCCCCTCTCATCCCCTCTCTCCACACCTCTTTCACACCTTGTTTCATTTTCACAGCTGACAGTTACAAAACAGAAACCCCGGACGTATAGTTTTGTCTAGCCGTCCCGCCGGGCATTTTGTGACAATTTATTACTGTAAAACGCTGCCGCTCCGTTCAAGTCGTGGAAGAAAGATAACAGTTTGTGTTTGCTCTCTCTCTCTCTCTCTCTCTCTCTCTCTCTCTCTCCCTCTCTCTCCCTCTCTCCCTCTCTCCCTCTCTCTCTCTCTCTCTCTCTCTCCCTCTCTCTCTCTCCCTCTATCCTTCTCCCTACATGCATGCACAGAGCTTCTACATCCCCAGACCTGCTGCCCACTGACCCCCCCTGCCCCCCACCCACCCACAAACTGCCATCCATCATGGTACACGTTGGGGCAGTGGCACTCACTCACTCCCATTGACAGATTACCCTCCTAATGGAATTTAATTATTTAGCCCTTCCTCGTGGCGATCCAGCCAGGAAAAGACCGACGCTGGAGGAGAGTGACAGAGTGAGGCGGGTGGGCGGGGCGGGGGAGACATGCGGGGGCGCGACTGAGCAGGCAGCGCCGGGTGGAGGGGAGGTGGTAATTTCCTGCAACAGCAAGGAACTGGATCACCTCTGTTTTGATTTGGGGAATTGTCATTCAAAGACATGGGAGAGGGCAGAGAGAGAGAGAGAGAGAGAGAGAGAGAGAGAGAGAGAGAGAAGGAGGAGGGGGGAGAGAGGGAGAGAGAGAGGGAGTGAATGAACCAAAGCAGTGGAGGAGAAGGAAAACGAAGGCTGGTGAACTGTCACACACGCAAGCACACACGCACGCACGCACGCACACTCACACACAAGCTGGAAGTGAGGCTCAGTCAATGGCAATCGGCTCGCAGACAAAAGCAGTGTTCTGTGAGTGTGAATGAGTGTACACTGTGTTGCGTTCTCCCTTCTGACTCAGAGCAGGCAGGCAGCAGCAGTGATGCGCAGGCAAGTCTGTGCACAGGGCTCAGAGCCTGTAAGACGTCCTCTGTGTTTCCTCCATAGGGCTTCTCTCACCAACACACTCTCTCTCTCTCTCTCTCTCTCTCTCGCTCTCACTCTCGCTCTCTCACTAGGGATCCTAATTAAGCTTGGCTGGTCTTTGATGTTGTCGCCTTGGCAACAGTCACCATGACGAGGCTGGGTCCGCACACACACACACACACACACACACACACACACACACTTGGCAACACACACAACTCGCTCAGGCATACACAAATGCAGGCACACAACACGCGTGCGTGCATGCGTCTGTATGCACTCTACACACACGCACTCTATACAAATACACACGCACTACACACACACACACACACGCACACACACACGCACACATGCACACACAAACACACATGTGCCCACACCAGCATAATAGGCCTTCACACTGAACTCATTAAACTGTATAGGAACACATTGAGTGATTGACCCTCGGTTCAAAAGATAGCGTGCACAGAGATTCACGAGCACACGCTGCTCAGACATAAACCTGCGCTGTGCGCAGACATAGAGACACAGACAGACACACAGACCGACACACAGGCACACAGACAGACAGACAGACAGACAGACACACAGACACACAGACAGACAGACAGACAGACACAGAGACACAGAGACAGACAGACAGACAGACAGACAGACACACAGGCACACAGAGACAGACAGACACACAGACAGACACAGACGCTCCCCCGCTACAAGAAGAGAACAGGGTCTGTAGGTGCGTTACACATGGGTGCTGGGGTGAGCCTGCAACATGCTGGACCAGGGGAAGTCAACAGGTGGTGGATGCAGAGGCAAGACACAAATCACACGTCCTTCAACCAGGCAAGAGCAGCACAGAGATGTTGTCAGAATGCCTGCGTTAGTGTTGTGACCTGTGTGTGTGTGTGTGTGCGCATGTTTCAGAGATGGAGGGTGAGTGGGTTTAAATCCCTTAAGATGTGAAGACCAAAGGTTAACACTGAATGTTGTTCACTGCATCTGTATCTTGCAGCATCTGCTGAATGCTTTTTATTGACAGCTGGGGAGATCCTTGTGACCCCACATGTTTCCTTCTTTATCTCAATTAATGTCTCACCACCTCTTTCATGCCTCGTCTTCCTATACTTCCTACCCATTTGTCCTTAACCTCATTCATCTCCTTCCCCTGACTCCTCTAACACACACGCACACACACGCACACACACACACACACACACACAGTGATAACCCCATGCCACCCCATTCCGCCCTCCGCTCTCCTGTCCAATCTGGAGGAGGGCCAATCTGGAGGAGGGCCGTCCGTAATGAAACCCGCTCTTAGCACTTCCTGCTAACAAAGGCCTCCGCGACAGTGTCTACAAGTAACCACGGCAATTAAGAATACAAACAGTATCAACAGAGGGGCGGGGGGGGGGTGGGGGGGCAATTAAGACGGCACCGTTAGGGAACGCCTTCGCAGGGCTGGCACAAACGGTGGCGTAATGATCCTACGGTGCGCTGTTGTGACAGGAATAAATATGAACCTAGTTTGCTTAAGAGCCGCCAGCGCACGAAGTCTTGGCATGCGCACTTTATATTGAGCAACAGGGGAAATTTAGAGGCCTGGCACCGCATGTTGCTATTACACGATGCACTGATGTAGAAGTAGGCTTCTGGAGGAGACCTCGATCCTCATCTGCCTTCCATGTTCATGTGTTTCCATATCGACGTAAACCGGTCACGCACCTCTCACCTCTCTCCCCGCAGTTGTTCGTCATCGACAACGGCGCCGACGACTGGCGCATCGCCATGACGATGGAGCGGGTGCTGCTGATCTCGCTGGAGCTGCTGGTGTCCGCTGTGCACCCGGTGCCGGGCAACTTCAAGTTCCAGTGGCAGGCGCGCCTGGCCTTCACCTACATCCCGTCGCAGGCCGAGGCTGATGTGGACATGGTGCTGAGCGTGCCCATGTTTCTCCGCCTCTACCTCATCGCCAGGGTCATGCTCCTGCACAGCAAGCTGTTCACCGACGCCTCCTCCAGGAGCATAGGAGCCCTCAATAAGGTCAGCAGCGCGGGGGGGGGGACTGTGAGCTTGGAGGCTAGAGCACGTGTGTAATTGCATTCTGTGCGGACAGGGGGCGTACTGTAGTTGCGGCTGTTTGTACGATAGTGGGCTGTCATGAAGTGATGAGGTCAAGGGTTAGGGTTAGGATCTCACTAGTCTCGCAGAGCCAGCCGTTACTTACGTAAAGTTTGGGATGCAGCGCTGGCTAACTGCCTCAAGCTCCGCCTACTTGACAGGAGAGGTGTTTTGATTGACATGCACTACGTAACTCAATGACAAAGTCGAACATTAAACTTATAAAGACGGATTTGAAACTTACCAACACATCTGGCTGTTTTCAGGTATTGTATATCTGATAAATAAGTAGCCTGCTGTTACTGCTTAAAATAAATGTAACAACTGAAATGAGTTAAATAACCGGAATTACAGATACAGCCTTATTGAGTGACTGTGCTAACAGCCAATGCATTTTTACTTCCTCACTTCCTGAAAGTCAGTCAAGCTTTCAGGTGTATATGTATCAGAAGCTCAGCACAGAGTGATATGCTTATGTGACGTGGTGCTGATGAAGAGGCTGAGACTAGGGTCTCACTCCAACACAATCCAGTCCCTGTCTCTGTTCCTCAGTCAGTATTCTGACTGTCGTCCTGTTGTGCTGTGAACCCAGACATGTAAATGGTGGTGGATGGGGCGAGATGGCAGCGTGAAATGGGAACAATGACGCTGCATGCGGCTCAAACGGGCCACGACGAGACACAGCTAGCAGTAGGGGAGGGGAGGGGAGGGAGCTCCCTGTGTTGTGATGCAGTGTTGGGTCTGTGGCCGGGCTAGCCTGGGATTGGGTAAAAGGCATCCCCAGGTTGGCGGGGGAGAAAATGCATTCGCAAGGAGAGGAGGGGAAGCAGGAGAGGGAAATGAGATATATTAGATTAGTGTCCTGGTGGGTTGAGAGTCTGTTTGTGACAGGCTGCTGCTAGCACAACGTGTTGCATAATGAGTGACCCCTGTTTGCCCACAACCACATCCCCTCTAGCATATGGTATCATAGCATTACAATGTCATATATATACATATATATATACATATATATATATACATATATATATATATATATATATATATATATATACATGTATGTATGTAAGTTATGTATAATGTGTATATATGCCCAGTATATATACATTAAAACATTGCTAAGATTAATGAAGTGTAACTGCACCATAAAATGTGTTTTGTGAGCTGCAAACTAGGATAACAGGGTTGATCTGTAATGAGACACATCAATGCTGGTGTTAATATTGACAACATTCCCGTTTTAACAAAAATCTGCATTTAATGGGCTGAAAACAGTACACTCCGTCCGCTCATACGTCATCAAATTCAAATGTTAACATTAATGTTAATGGGGGTGCCCACAACCGTCGGTGGTGGGGTTAAAGGTGGTGACAATTATAGCAGAATCTTAATCTAGCAGTTATATCTAGCAAACAAAATCTTATACTATAAATACTATATATAGGTTATATATAGGTTCTGTGAATAATTCTAACATACATATTAGTTGTATGCCTGAGATTTTAATGAAAACCACAAAAAACATGCAATTTATTGAAAGGTTTTATAAATATCTGCTCCCCTCCCCTCGTGAAAAATGGTTTAGTCCGATCAGAATGTATTTTTTTCTTCACACGCCTGTCACGGGCGGTTGACGTGTGCGGAACGACACACACACTTGGTGGAGGTGGATGAGCGAGCAATTGCTCGGCGAAACAAGCACGAAACAAGCACGAAACAGCAGAACTTAATACACAAACACAGGTACAGGGTTGCAGGCACCAAACCGTCACTATACTCTCGTCATGAATAGCAAACAGCAAACAGGCGAAACAATAACACACCGCTGGACACAGCAAACCGCTGCAGCATTCTCTAGTACAGTTAAAGCTTGTGTAGGTCTCCCTCCATTAGGTCAGTGCTCTGCTTTACAATAGGCCTACTGGTTGTGGGCTATGAAACAGTGATATTCTATCTAACAGTAGACTACTGTAGGCAATGGTGAATCCTTCCCTATGCGACGTGAGTTCCAATCACCTATGGTGCATTCTAGCTACGTTTAATTAATAGTCTACTACACTATATAATTAATAGTAGGCCTATAGGCTATATGTGTGTGTGTGTGTGTGTGTGTGTGTGTGTGTGTGTGTGTGTGTGTGCATAATAGCCTACCATTACACTGGCTGTTATCGACAGATAAGAACTGCATTGGAATGGGCCAATTACTCAGAGCCACCGAATAGCTTGACCTCCACATGGAGTCCAGCTCTGAACTCACAGGAGATTCTCCAAGTGCCGGTGCTATCAAGTGTTATTTAGATGAGTTAATTAGCAAGAGTCTGTTTGGGAAAGGAAAGCTAGCAAACCCTAAACTTTGGTAGTGGACCCATACCAATGAAATATACTTATATAAAGGTAAAAATGATTTACCTTTTATGTGCATATGTGTGTGTGAGTTTGCTATTCTGTATTTCCTTTACTGCAGGTGCACTTTAACACACGCTTTGTGATGAAAACTTTAATGACCATCTGCCCCGGCACAGTGCTGCTGGTATTCAGCATCTCTTTGTGGATCATTGCTGCCTGGACCGTACGAGTGTGCGAGAGGTGCGTCAAGCTTTCTCACACACACTTATAATTTGCCGTACATCTAAAAACCCTCTAACTCAATTCTTAGTACTTTATTATTTTATTGGCTTTGTTCCAAGTCATTACACATTTTTGCTGAGAATGCAATTTGTTTCAGATGAGCCTTTTATTGAAAAACATTTCCAGGATGCTGGCAGATGCTTTAAAGGGAGCACTGCCCATTTATTTAGACTTTGTTGGTGTATTATTTTAATCAGCGCTTTGCATAATTTTGGTCAGTTGAATCAAGTTAGAATGTAAGAAACCATCAGTTTTTATGCACATCTGTTCTTTGGACACAATCAGTGTTTATTTACTTCAAAGTGCTACTGAACTTCTGTTGAACCCTCACCTCTAACTTGAGAACACATTCTACCAGACAGTAAATATCAGCTTTGTACTGTAGACAGTGTAATGGCATGCGTTTTAGAAACAATAGAAGTACATTGAGCATAACCAGATTACTTGTTACCAAATGTCTATTTGAGTTATGAGGTAAGAAGGTACCAGCATTTGAGGATTTCAAACAGTTCTTTAGTGCAATACTGCAAATGTTGGTGTTGTGTTTCTCAGGTATCACGATCCCCATGATATAACCAGTAACTTCCTAAGTGCAATGTGGCTCATCTCCATCACGTTCCTGTCCATCGGCTATGGAGACATGGTGCCCCACACCTACTGCGGCAAGGGAGTGTGTCTGCTAACAGGAATCATGGTCAGTACCCTCTTGTCCCGATACATCCGTTCTGTAGGTCTGTTCCCAAAAATTGTGCATTTCTGCTATGGATGATGCCAGTTGTCTCCATTTGGAGAGTCCTCTGTGTCAACACGTCACCCATAGGTTTTCTCAAGAACAGTTTTGAAGGCTGCGCTGTGCTGTCTTAGGCCGTCTTAGGTTTGTAGTACTTAACACCACCTGTTAACCTATCCATTATAATGGTAAATGTATGGATAATGTATTTTTAGATGATGAGCTATAATATATATGGGGTGGGGGGGGTTAACCAGGCTGTAAATTATTTCTATACATTTCAAAACGTTAGCATTGGAATCTTTCGGGATTGACTCCCTTTTGGAGCCAACCTCAAGTGGCCTTTCGAGGAACTGCAGGATTTGGCACTTCCGCATTGTATTAATTTCTCAGCACCGGAGAATTCTCACTTGATTCAAACACATTACTTCAACAAGCTATAAGCAAGCTCTGTAGTGTGCTACCTCACGAAGGATTTGTGTAAGAAATCAAATGACACAAAAGGAAGTATCTGTCATCGTGACTCCTGTGTATGTGTGTGTGTGCGCGTGTGTGCGCGTTTGTGTGCATGCTCGCACTGTAACCAAAGGCCCTATAACACATTTTGAACTAGAGGTGCTGTGACATTTAAAAAAAATTATATTCCACTTTAAAGTCCATATACTACTATCTTACATTGTGCGCTATAAACAATCTTTCTAATGATGAATATATATGATACATATATTAATATGGAGAGATGTATTCACGTGAAAAACAACTATTTCTTTGCGGTGTGTTGTTATTGCGTTAACTTATCTTAACAGCAATTTTTTCAAAATAGCATGTTTCCTGTACACAATGTTATATTCCTCGCCCTTTAAGGCAGTTAGAGCATAATTATTTTACACTCCATGTTTTAGATCTTATAGCAAGATTATTACAGTTTTTTAGTTTTGTTATGTACAGTATCTTTTATCATTCTCATTTTATGTGGCATGTTATCTGTAAATATGTGAGAAAAAAAATGTGTCTTTCACACATAGTAGTGGTATATTGTTAATACTGTAAGTCCTTGAAAAAACAAGTGCAAGTATCATTTGCATATATATATATATATATATATATATATATATGTGTGTAAATACTCATTGTTATATGAGTAAAGATGGGAAAAAGGGCATATTCAACTATAGTGTTTGGCCTTCAATTGTTCTTTCATGGAGTTTGCATTTCAATGGAGATATTCAAGTTTCAGGTGTTCAGGCAGATGAATAATCTTTGCAAAGCAACAAAAGGGTAACCATCAAAGTAGCCCTCTGATATTGCTGGATATTGCTTTATCATCATGACGGCAGTATAAAACTGCATTAGTCTACACCAAATATATGGACCACCAGAAGGCTTTATGCGAATGATGACACTTGGTGCAAACAGGTGGGCTAAAATCTCTCCCAAATGACCCGTAGTTATCAGAGAAGCACATGTCTTGAAGTGATATCTTTGCTTCAAGACTTCCACAAAACATCTCTTCTAATAAATGTGCATGCTATCTTGCACATACATAGATATACTAAAGTATATATCTTTACAACCCTGAATTATCTCTACAGTATCTACAGTACATTTTGATTATGACAAAAATGCTATCGATCAATATACTGTTTCATTTTATCTATTAAAAGTTTTATATTTTTGGACTGCAAGGATGCTTGGATGCTTGCTAGGAAGAGCCATTGTGTGCAGGTCTGTCACACAAATTAATGTGTATATTAATGTGTTTTATTGACATGAGTAATAATTCTAACATTGAAATAACAAAATGATGGTTATGTATATATATACACTACATATACTGTGCATACTGTACATAACACATATATATATCTTAAAGTATGTATCTTTCCAAAAGAGTGGTATGCAGTAAATGGGTTAAAAATGCATGGAGTGTTTACTTGAGTTGCCTTTAGACAAGTGTCAAGACAAACGCACCGCTGTGTTTACCTATTAGCATGCATCAAAGCGGATATGATTACGAATAGCATATGACAGATCTGTTCTGTGCGGTTTTACCGCCGCCTTTGCTTATTCAACAACTGAAGCAATGGCCAAACAAATATTAAAAGTGTAGGGACGGCCTGTCTTAAGTTATTTTTGTAACAGTGCAGATGAATACTCATGGCATAGTTTCTGCTTGGCTGGCGCTCTCTTAGTCCCCCCCCCCCATCCTTCCAAATTTCTTTCAAGCATTTGAAGCATATTTCAAGTCACATTCGTTGGCAATGTTATTGGTTTTATTTTGGTATTAATAGGAAAACATGCTGGATTTATTGAGGGGTTTTGGCACAGGTAAACAGTGTTTTGGGAGGTTTCCCTCTCCTATCCCCACTTACCCTTATCCTCTCCAGGTCCACAGGCAGGGGATTACAGAGCACAGTTTAATTTCTAAGAGCATTCTGTCATTTGTTTAATTTGAGCAATCCTCCCTGAATTAGCCTGCATCTGTGCACAGTGTATCTGTTTGTGGACGTAGGCTTGCAAACAAGTTTGTTCGGTTTGTGTCCTGTGTTTTTGTGTGTGCGTGCGTACGTACATGTGTGTGGGTGTGTGCGTGTGTGTGCGTGTGCGTGCGCGTGCGTGTTTGTTCCTACATAATGAAGGTTCCACCTTTCAATGCTCTACGTGCATCTGTCCCCTCTCCTCTCCATCTCCGCCTGTATTTCCCGCGTCTTCCCCTGTCCTTCCCCAAGTCGTGTGTTTATTTCTGTCCAGTGTCCATCTGTTGAAGTCATTGTTCCTGAGTGTGTTTCCCAGGTGTTCAAAGCCTCACCGCTCCCCTCTCCCATTCGGTCACGCTCCTCCCCACCCCCTCGCTGTGTGTTTGTTCATTTAGCTGACTCCTATCTATTTCTACTGGGTCCTCCAAGTGGAAGACTGACTCCTCTTTCTCTCATCTGTTAGCTGTTTCCGTGATTCTCACGGCGTGTTCACTGTGTCAACCTGTCTGTTCCTGTGTTGTAGCAAACACCCACTTTCATAATCGTATGGTGGGCGCGCACGCACGCACACACACACACACACACACACACACACACACAGTACACACACCACACGCACATACAATCACACACTCCACAGGGGGTCAATTCACAATGCAAGCCCGCTGCTACAGATTGCATCCTACACAGAACTCACCATCACAGGGCTTTACTTACACTTTAGTATGACTCCTGTACACCCCCCCTCCCCCCTCTCTCTCTCTCTCTCTCTCTCTCAATTCAATTCAAGTTAGCTTTATTAGCATGACAGTTATAATAACAGTATTGCCAAAGCTATAGGGCAGGTAGTACTCAATAAGAACAATAATAATATAAACAATAGGACAAATAGTCCCACAGTAATAACACCAGAAGAATAACACCAATAATAATAACAGTTTGTATCATTTAAAGGACACAGTCATAGCAATAATAATAGTAATAGTAATATGGGTATCTCTCACTATCTCTCTAGCTCTCTCTCACTCACACACATGCACGCACGCACGCACACACACACCCTATACCCACATATCGCACACATGAGTACTGAAAGTAGCTTTTATTGTGGTTCAGGTGGCTATATTTAGAGCTACAGTTGTGGTGAGTGTGTGGTAAAAAGAAATTAGGGGAAGATAGAAAAGAACGCATGGCCACGGGTGGGTGTGTTGGATGGGAAAGCAATGTTCTGAAGGGGAGCAGCGCGTACATGCATTTACCCTCGATGAGGATGAGTGTAGTGACTGATCTATAGGTGGAATTATAACCCTCGTTACTATGACAACACAGGAGGCCAACAGTGCTGCCCGGAGGCTGCACGGGGGGGGTGTAACAGGTGTGGTTCTGTGTGCATGTGCGTGCGTGCGTGTATCAATGTCTCAGCTTATCGTGTGTGTAGGCAGAAAGCATGAGGCAGGAGAGCTGTGTGCCATAAGTGCCTGTTCTGCTGTAGCGGACTAGGGGTGATTCCCGGCTCTGACAGCGAGCTAGATGGCTGCTGTGCTGCAGAGGGACATGGGAAAACACCCAGAGCACCACTGCCTCCTTTGGCTGCATCAATCAGTGAGATTGCATGTGGAGCCCTGCTGGAATCAAATGAGTGTAGGCGCTTTACTTCCCCTCTGCTCTCTCTCTCTCTCTCTCTCTCTCTCTCTCTCTCTCTCTCTCTCTCTCCAAAAACGGTCTTTAGAAACCAATGCAATCAGCTTCCTGCTGTTTTCCCTTGCCTGAAGAACGGAGAGTGTAAATATAAAGCGCCCGCACATGCGCGCATACATACGTACACACACACGCGTGCGCGCGCGCCATCTACTCAACAATGTGTGGGCACGCGGTACGTGTGCATGTGCGTGCGCACACGTGCGCGTGTTCCAGTGCGCCCATGTAGATTCATCACGTACGGGAGCGCAACAGACGTGTTGCCACTGCGGTTTTTAAAGGGCTTCCTCCGTGAAGCACAGACATGTATGAATGCTCTGAGGGCTTTCAATCTGCTTTCATCATATTTTATTCATAGTTTCTTCATAAACACAAGCGGAGTGCATTAGTGTACAGACGTGGGCACTAATGCCTGTTTGTGCATTAGGTTTTAGGCTCCCCTGCCAAAGTTATTTTCAGTGAACTTCTGTTACTCTGCCAGCGCGCATGCATGCAACGTGAAGTTCGTTGAAAACTGCTGTCTCCGTATGTCATGGTGTGTCTCTCTCTCTCTCTCTCTCTCTCTCTCTCTCTCTCTCTCTCTCGCGCGCGCTTTCTCGCATCTGCTCTGCGTCTGTTTTTTTTTTCAACTGTCACACGCACACCCGCTAGCAAGGCAGGAGGCACCATATTCATTAAACACTCTTAATCTTAATTTGCTTCTTATCAGGAGTTATGTGACCCCATTAATACTGCCTCCCTCTCCCCCTCTCCCCCTCTCCTGTGCTCACCCCTGCTTCTTGGTCTCACCCCTCTCCTCTGTCTTTTCCCTCCGTTTTTTTTTTTTTTTTGTGGATCCCCGACCTCCCTCTCTCTCCCTCTCTCCCTCTCTCTCTCTCTCTCTCTCTCTCTCTCTCTCCCTCTCTCCCTCTCTCTCTCTCCCTCTCTCTCTCTCACTGGGCCCTTCAGTGCAACCTGTGAGCTCTCCACATCTCTGATGAAAACGCTGTCTAATTTGAAAGTTAATTAAGTCTGTCATGCGCTCCATGTTTGTGCTCTTCCTCATCTCTCGAGCGTGCCCTGCCGACGAAGAGACTGCCGTCGCTCTGCTGCTCCCAGGAGCATGGCATATACCGTGTGTGTGTGTGTGTGTGTGTGTGTGTGTGTGGCAAACCAAGGTAGTCAAACCAGTACATGTTTCACACATTCACTCTCTCTGCAAGCCCCTAGCTTCTAGTGACAGCGGGAGATTGACACCATGTAATTCAGATTGACAGCGTCTAATTGGAGGGAATTATGTGCTGTCAGTGTTTTTATGTACAGTACACCTGAGTTGTTGGTGTGTTTCCCGCCCCTATCGTACACATAAAGCAGTCGAATGTATAGCGGGGACTTCGCGCCAGATGGATTGGAAGTGAAAATAGACTTGGCTAGTCGCTCATCACGAAGGAGCGTGGATCCAGAGCTGAGCTATCCCTCCTAATCCTCCCTCTCAGCGGCTGATGTCTTCTTCTGTCACTTGCCTCGATGTTCCTCTCATTTGTCCCAACTCCTGTCAATCAGCCGCTCTAATTCCCTGTTGTTGTAATGTTACCGATATATCAAACCATCTCCCTCGCTGACTGACTGGTCTGTCTCTCTCTCTCTCTCTCTCTCTCTCTCTCTCTCTCTATCTCTCTCTCTCTACCCCTCTCTCTCT
>JAODTR010067990.1:0-16089 GCA_025399935.1 Amblyopsis rosae
ACATTATACTCTTCATGTTGGCAATGAACCGCGGTGGAAGCATTATTTTCTTAACTGCTGTTGCTGTGGACCGGTACGTGCGCGTGGTGCATCCACATCATTCCATCAACTCCATGAGTGCCTCCAAAGCAGGCTGTGTTGCACTATCACTGTGCCTGTTCACAGTCTCCATGACAGCTCATCTTCTGGTTTTACCACGAGAGAACACACCCCAGTGTGAGAGCTTTATGATTCACACGGAGTACAGTCCTCATCTGTCTTGGCACAAAGCCATGTTTGTTTTCTCCTTCTACCTGGCTTTGGCCGTGATTCTCTACTGCACATTCTGCATCCTTAGCCGCCTGAGAGGCAGACAGTTGTCTCAACACCCAAAGATCAAGAAGGCTTTGTGGTTCATCACTGTTGTTGTGGTTCTCTTTATGGTTTGCTTTCTTCCGAGCAACATTACACAACTACTGATCTGGAGAAAGACCCAAGAGGTGGTAAACGTTACTAATTCTACAAAGTGTGATTCGCTGGAAAACCTGAACACATCCTTTTTCATCACTGTTGGCCTTACCTATCTCAACAGTGTTTTGGATCCTGTGGTCTACTACTTCTCCAGCCCGGTATTCAAAGCGTTTTTTGGGAAAAGACTTGGACTAAAACAAAGCGAAAACTCAATCACTACCGAGAAGAAAACTCGAGACGCTGTCTCTGTGTCCATGAGCCAGCTGTGACAGCAGAGGCTAATGACAGAATTTCATCTTATACGTGAAATACAAAAATATGGTTTAAAATGCATAAAAACTGGAAATTGGTTTGCTTTATTACAATAGAGTGACAGCTATAAGCATTTGAGCTGATAACATTAAATAAATGCATCAACGCATGAATTTAAGTTATAAAGAATATGAATGGTAAGTGTCTCGTTCAATGCTCTCTATTTTCAGCATTTTGTCTTTTAACTATGATTAATGGGGCATCGATTTTTAATCAACATATTAGTTTATGCAAGAAAAGTACAGAAATTAACATAATTCACCCTTTACATAATCAGTAATGTTGAGATGCAACTTCTTAGAGGGTTGATTATATAGTTGTGTTGAAGTAAACAAATGCTATTACATTAGAGATTCAACTTTATTTAATGTGGGCCTCAAAATGTGGGCTTGCAAGGGCAAGATAACCAGCTACTGGGTAGCTTACAGGTAGCCCAAGTAGGCTACATATTTTCAACATGCAGGGGAGGCAAGGAAAAATAGTGCAAACTACTACACACTCAACAGAAAAATGATCAGCAAACAAAAAATTCCAAAGGTAGCCTACACACAAACATTGCATACATCCATTACAAACCTATGTAACGCTCATGGCACGCACACACACACACGATAGAGGTATCAGGGTCCAAAATAGGAAACACCTGCTGTTAAAAAGTATTTGGTTTTATTGTTTTATATTCAGTGTAACAAATATGCAATAAAAGAATGGAAAGATACATCACTTTAACGGCAAGCCTACTAAACTTGTTTTCTTGTGCTCTCCTAAATATAAACCATTGTCTGTATTATATTATGATTTCAAAATATATTGCTACAAATCTCAACGAATCTTCCAAAATCTGCAACCAACCATCCTGTTTACCATTTGTTATAGCAACCATTTGAGTTGTATGAGACTCAAATGTGAATGAGGCTCAAAACCACCAACAAAGAGATGAGGTTTGCAACTCAACACGACCAATTCTAAATATAGCCATCATTTTCACAAGTCTTCACTTTGACACATGACAAAACAGAACATAGATCAAGATGCATTGCTATATTAACTGCACACTGGTGACTGATACTGCCTCCCCTGCTGATGATCAAGTTTATCCTGGGTTTCCTAGAGAATGGCTTTTCTCAGGAGGGTGGCGGGCGTCTTCCTTAGAGATAGGGTGAGAAGCTTGGCAATACGTGAGGAACTCAGAGCAAAACCGCTGCTCGTTTGCTTTGAAAGGAGCCAGTTCAGGTGGTACGGGCATCTGGGATGCTCCTTGGGGACCTACCTAGGGAGGTGTTCCAGGCACATCCAGCTGGGAAGAGGACTCGGGGAAGACCCAGGATTAGGTGGAGAGATTATATCTCCACACTGGCCTAGGAACCCCTCGGGATTCCCCAGTCAGAGCTTGCTAATGTGGCTCGGGAAAGGAAAGTTTGGGGTCCCCTGCTTGAGCAGCTGCTCCCGCAACCTGACTACGGATAAACGGACAAGGATGGATGGATAGATGGATGGACAGTCTTCGTCTGTATTGGCATGAAGCCATGTTTGTTTTCTCCTTCTAACTGGCTTTGGCTGTGATTCTCTACTGCACGTTCTGCATCCTTAGCCGCCTGAGAGGCAGACAGTTTGCTCAACACACAATAGAGTGACAACTAAATGCATTTGACCTAATAACATGAAATAAATAAATTCACGTATGAATGTAAGTGTCTCGTGCAATTCTGTGTATTTTAAGCATTTTGTCTTTTCAATATTGTAATGAACCTGGGTTCTTAGGGGAGGAGTAAGAGGTAATTAGTGCCACCTGTGGATGATTAAATGGGGGGAAAAGAGTATTTGAGGAGGAAGATTCTCTACTGCACATTCTGCATCCTTAGCCGCCTGAGAGGCCGACAGTTGTCTCAACACTCAAATATCAAGAAGGCTTTGTGGTTCATCACCGTTGTTGTAGTTCTCTTTATAGTTTGCTTTCTTCCAAGCAACATTACACGACTACTGATCTGGATCAAGACCAGAGAGATGGTAAACCTTCCTGATTCTAAGGTGTGTGATGCCCTGGAAAACCTAAATACAACTTTTTACATCACCATTGGCCTTACCTATCTCAACAGTGCGTTGGATCCTGTGGTCTACTACTTCTCCAGCCCGGTCTTCAAAGAATTTTTTAGGGGAAAGCTTGGACTTACACAAACTAAGAACGCAATCACTATTGAGAAGAAAAAACAAAAAGCCAGCTCCATTTCTGTAAGCCCCCTGTGACAGCCAAGGCAGATAACATACAGTGCGTCACAGACACATTTGATCAAATAATTTTGATTCTATGCCCTGACAAACCTGAATACATATTTTTTACATCACCATTGGCCTTATCTATCTCAACAGTGTGTTGGATACTGTGTTCCAAGACTCCTCCAGCCCAGTATTCATAGATTTCTTGGAGGAAAAACTTGGACAGGACAGAGGACAGTGGTTAGAAGAAAACTTAAGAAACCGGTCAATGCTTTCTTTTAATATACTATAGTATATTATGAATTTATATTAAATATATATACACAACTACGTTAAATCTAATAAGTGTGCCACGTCACCTGTGTGTGCCAATTATTAATTTAAATAATATTTTTTTGCTATATTATGTTTGCATTTGACCACAAGTTTGCAGCAAAAAGACAAACCGTCAAGATATTGATTGCTGCTCAAAATAATGCTAGTCATGCCACCATTAGTTACCCAATAAGAATTATAGCAACAGTGAGTAGGCTATATATAGTAAATAGCATGGTAAAAAAGCCATCCTGATATTGCAAGCACTGCCTTGCATAAATGCAGAGCGGAACCAATTTTTGAGCTTGCAACATCAGAATGGCTAGGCCAAGTAAAATGCAAAGTAAATAAGCAAGAGGAACAAGAATATATCACAACAGAATGTGTAGATGCCGTATAGACAGGAATGAAATGCAACAGCAGTTACATGTAAATACATATAGACCAGTACTGTATTCAACAACTAGATGACGAAAAAGCAAAGTAATTACTATGATAATAGTTTTTTTTTTTGAGTATTTAAGGAGTAAGTGGATGCTGTCTTCCAATTTTTAGACAGACAAACTCTTAGACTTAAGGGTTTACCACATAACAGGGGGTCTGGGGGAAATGTTGAACATCAAACACTTATTTCTCTGCATTCTGGTGCAAAAATAAATGCTTTATTTCAAAATATTTTTTCCTCCAAATTACTACTTTTATTTATTTCAAGAGACTATTATTTCAGAATGAGAAATTTATTCATTTCAAGGGGCTTTTATTTTACAAATAAATCGATTTGAGAACAATCGGGTGTTTTCCCCAAATGACGACCGGTGCTTATTTCAAAATAAAAATGTTATTACTACTTTTATTTATTTTAAGAGACTATAATATCAGAATGAGACATTTAATAATTTCAAGGGGTTTTTATGCCAGACTGGGAACTAGTGATTTTTATAATTTATGGCTACACAAACATTCCCCATTGACAATTTGTATAATTGTAAAATGGAAATTATTCCATCTATATTAGTAATATTTTTTGTGTACTGTACATTATTATTCATTCAACCAATTATAGAACCGGTATTCTTAAACAGTTATGCTTAATAATACAGTACATTGTACTGTCAAAGGGATAAAACTCTAAAAATAAATATTGTAAAAAATAAATAAATAAAAGATTTACCGTAAAAAAACAAAATACAATAACATAAAAAAAGGGAAAATAGTCATTTAAAAATAGATAGAAAAAACCCCAAATAAAACACGGTAAAATACTGTATTAATAAGATAGAAACCTGTAAAAAAAACACATTAACCATTAACATATTTTTCTGTATTTTTACAATTCTTATTTTACAATCCTTATAATTTTTTGTAAGAATAGTCATAACTTGGGCTGCATGATTTGATCAAAAAGTATAATTGCGATTAGTTTGGAAAATATTGTGATTGCGACTTGCGATATAGTAAGCAGCTCTGATAATTCTGTTCCCTTTGTTGTCAAAGCTTAACGTTGCTCTGTACTATAGTATTAAATACTGTGTAAATATACAATATAGTAACTTGACATGACACATGGCTTTATAGACACAAAGCCATCTGGGAAATCGTCCATCAAAACGGTTTTACCTTTCAAAAAAATACTTAGAAGTTGATTGGCAGCAATCACCAGGCTCGACCAACCACCGGGAGCAGATAGGGTTAGGTGTCTTGCTCAAGGACACCTTGACACTTGGTGAGGAGTTAGCCGGGATCGAACCAGTGACGTTTGAATCAACCTGTCGCCCTGCTCTACTCACTGCGCCACTGTCGCAATCTAATACTATATCGGCTATTGTATAATAATCTCAATATCTCTCTGGCCTATTATTTATATTTATATTTATATATATAGATCATGTTATACCAATGGTCTATCAATTTGTAGCCAAATTAAGGAAACTATATGGGATACTACAGTGTAATATCTTGAGTTGCATTTGAAATGAACTGTTGTCTAGCAGTGCAAAGTGGATTCAGTATTGGATAATGCTATTTACAATGTTTACTAGGGTAATCGTGATAAGAATACATTCTTATGAATAGGCGTAATACTAGAGTTACATAGAATTAGCTCCATCATTATATGCCTTTTTTTACATTTTGAGCATCTGCCCCTGTGGAACTCTGCATGGTAGTAGTAGGCCTAGGCAATATGAGAATGAGATGGCTGTAGTCTACTTGGTTTATCGAAACAGGGCAGGCATAATTGCTGCTTACTCTGCTGGATTGACTAGTCATTAAGCTTTGACCAATAGGTGTGTGATTTGACATGCCAGCTTGGCTGGAAATGTAAATAATTATGGTGGCCCTTAGCATTGTGTGTGTGTGTCTGTCTGGTGGGGCGAAGGTTCCTGCAGTTTGTCAATATCTTTGTCATCGCCATGGTGCCACCTTTGGGTGTGGGTGTTAGGGAGGGAGGAGGTAGCTTATGAGCTTCAGTGTCCAGGAGCTGCTGTAGTGCTAATCCGGCCAACTACAACTAACTGACATTGTATAACAAATGAAATAATGATTTACATAAATGTTTCAAACGCTTTACTCAATTACTTAAAAACTTTGAAAGGCCATGTCCAATTTATCATGATGAAAGAATAATTAACTAATTTAACGTTTTAATGAAGGTATGTGTACACTACATTCTTAAAAGTTGTAACACTGGCAACAGACACCCAGTTAACAATGGCAACATTTATTAGTAATTCATTCAAATTGGCCTATTGAAATTCCATATCTGTCATACTCATACTGTATATCCATGGTATACATGGTACGTAATGTTAATATTGTACCAATTTATTGCACCTGCATAGCCCATCTTTTTTCCAAAAACAACTGATCAACTTGATTTTTATTAACAGAAAGCATTTATTGATGTTTAACATGTACAGTGGAACAAGGATATAGGTTATGTGCAAAGTTGCATATCTAGCCCAGGACAATCAAATAAAAATGCTTCATCCTTAGACCCCATTTTCTATTTTCAGTAACTCCTGAAAAACAAAAAAGAAAGAACGCAGAAATCACTTAATGGTTAAAAAGTTGCGTTGACATGTTTTAACTTAAATAAAAGAAGTAAACTTTAAATTAAGCATTACTGTAACTGAAAAAATGTCACTACCTTTATGGCGCTTGGTGTAGGGGAGCTGACTGAAGTAGATTTTCCCCTTTGTTGCTCTCTGTGTTTCATGTATTCATGTGCTAATGACTCGGCATCGTCCGCACTGAACAGTAAGTTAAACCAATAAAGAAGAATATAAACTTAAGGTTAAGGTTTATCCCATGCACAACACATGCAAACATCAACATTTGCTCAATAATATCTATGCCCATTATTACATTCACTAACCTGGGATGTATTATAAATCACTTTTTGGATCAGAGGCAAAATCAAATTGCCTTTTAGAATCAAGCGTAGAAGCAAAATTAATTCTAAATGATCACAACCAGTCTTGCAAGGTACAAAAGTTGTGAAAACTTCACCACATATTGGTGAAGAACGATTGCTATATAGCCTACTGTATTTTCTTGATGCACAACATTCTCACAGTTTAGAGCCGTCAACTTGTGTCAGGAACCTGAACTCTCAATAAAACCTTATTCTTTATTTTTAGGGTTTAGTTAATTTAAGTGTGTCAAACCACAATTATACTCATAACTTTGTCTTGCTTGAAAACATACCAGTTGTTGCTGATCAGATAGTCCACTAAGTCCTTCACTTGATTAGGCTGGCCACTCGACATCACAAGCTTCTTCACATGCACAAAGTGTTTGGTCTTCAACACTTTCTGGAGCTGCGCATTTTGGCTAATAAAGGTCAATGTCGCCTCCCTCACCTGAGGAGTAAACAAAACTGGATTTCTAATGGAAGGTTTAACCAATGGACCTTTCAAACTCATGCTGTAAGCCTGAGTTGGCACGCCTACTGACAACCACTGAATGAACGTGTTGAGACCAGAATTCTCCGTAGTATCCCGTTCAATACAGTAAATTGGGAATATAGTTATGCAAGACTAGTGTGAATGAAAAAAGGGCTATCGTTTCAGTTTTTTATTTTTTTTTACCCTATACATTATTTAGATTTATATGTGATAGGCCTAGAGGCTAATTCGTTAGTAGCCTACGGACCTTCAACCGCTATAACTAGCTTTGTTTGTGGCAATCAGGCATTGCTAAATAAAATCAGGTAATCTAATTAGTTATTATTCTACACTTGACTGTAAGGACCATTTAAAAATGATAACATTTCCAATAATTCAAAATTACCAGCAGCACAACTTCACCAATATTTAAAAAGGGACTTACAGCAGGTACAATTACAAGTATTAAATAAGGAGGCAGGCAGGGGTGAGGTATCTTGCTAAAAATGATGCTTACTGGAACGCCGGGCAGGCTAGGGATCGAACAAGCAAGCTTTTCGGTTGCAATTTGACCACCATGACCCACCTCACCAAGTAGTCTCACCTGTGAGGGAATCCCAGCCAGCTCCCCGGTGCCCATGAGCTCCTCCACCTGCTCCAGGATAGTGACTGGATTGCACACAGACAGGAGACCCTGTGACACGCACACACGTTTTGTCAGAGACACACTATATATAGAGGAGATGCCCCTCTGGGAGCGTTCTGAAACAGCTAATTTGGCAGTTAGAGGCGCATATCCTGCCAAAATAGTCTACATCGATTTTGACTGTGATCGATCGGTGGACTATGAGTAATTGGTTTATATTTTTTGTGGATGTTATAGGTGATTACTATGAGGTAACTCACATAGGTGAGTTAAACTCAACATTTTAAGTACAGTATGTCGGTGGTCCGAACAGTCATTCGGAAATACCAACGAGAATTTGAAGCCTGTTAAATGATTTTCGGGCCAACACTAAAATCAAGTGGTCGCAATGACGCAAGCCAAATGTTTCACATGCGCAGTAGGAGTGTAACCTGTGGGGAAAACGGCTTTTCAAACCTTTTGTCAACGTGCAGTTTTTATGTCCTGGTGACTATTGAAAATGCAGTCATGGTTCTCCCCCCCCCATTCATTTCAATACCGTCTTCCTAATAACTGCCCAGAGGCGTTTCCGAGATGGCTGTGAGTAGACGCCACCAGCATGTACTGCACCTGGATCTGTTGTGCCTTTTTACTGGCACACGGAATGAGCAGCAGTGTTCCCAATGCAAAGGCTGGCAGGTTGAACTGAGCAAAGCGGTTGGCGATGCCCATCAGGTCCAGATTCAACAGGAAAGGACACCTTTGGTGGAAGAGTCAGGGAAGGGGTGAAGGGAGGGGACATTTTTTTTTGGATAAAATCTGTGTCTATTATTATTATTATTATTATTATTATTATCTATCGATACACCTGAGTATCGCAATATTAGGGTTTACTGTATGCACGATACTCTTATTGTCAAAGGGACCATGTACAACATACATTAACCCCAAAAGAGAGGAAAGATGCTTGTTACCAGATTTAGCTTAAAGCTCATTTCCAGTCCCTGAACAGGTTTACCTAAGTGTTTATTTTCTGCAGCGGCACCACACATTAACATTGCAGACAGTTTTTCATAAATATACATATTCTACTGCTGAGTAGGTCACAGGAGGCAATCAAGACAGTAGGACACATATGTACAACGTACTTGAGGAGAAGGATAAAGGTCCTGTAGAGAGTTGCTTGTTGGTCAGGACTCAGTGGAATGGATGCTAGAGGCACCACAAGCACATAAATGACAGGTGGTCAAAGACATTCCATGTGTCATTAGAAATAGATCAATGGAACAGAAATGAGTGAGGGACCACTGTGGTGGTGTACCTGTGATAAAGGGTGCAAGGATGGTGCTCCTCCAAGTCCGGGAAAAACTAGAGATCTGCACAGAAAACACAAACGACAACGTTTAAATGTTTTGTGTGCCATTTTGGCTATGAAGAGGATAGGAAAAGTGATAGAAGGTCTTCCGTAAACATAAAACCAACACTTGTATGCCCCAGGTGTGCTTAGAATGGTGGAGTGGCTTTTGATAAATGTTTTAGTCTATAATACTTTCTCTGTACACCTGGAATTTAATTTGTAGTTGTCTGTGATGCAACAGTGCAGTTGTGTTCTGGGCTAATATTTAGTTAATCGACTTCCCAAACACAAGCTAAATCAATTATTTAAAAGCATTACATAGACACACCTTAATCTAATGAATTGAATTACCTGCCACAGGGAGGGCACAGATCCTATTGCCTCCAGAACATTCTGAAGGTGGCTGATCTGTGTGGGGAAAAAAGTGCAATGTCAACATAAGGCAGACTTGTAAACAATGACGTGTCCATGCCGTTACCAGAATGTAAACGAATGGTTCATTTTGTGTCTCCACTCACCATGTTGAACCCAAGGAGCTTCTGAAGCAAGCCATTCCACAACTGAGCATCATACACCTGGTACTCCAGACAGAGGTCTGCTACCAAACACACAGCCTGTAGGGAGAGACAGATTTCATTCATATGTATTCATGTGTTGAAAGCTACACTTTCATCACTATTATAGTACTGTAACAAAATGAAGTAAACTAACTGTAATAACTAAATAATAATGTACAGTTATTATATATATATATATATATATAAAATGTATATATACACACATTTAAATCTAAACTCAATTATACAGCTTTATATTGCGACATAAAAAAAACATGAAAACACATATTACATTAACCTCAATTTGAAGACAATACATTGTGAAAGTTATGAAAGCCCGATCTATGTTAAAAGATCTAGATGTGTGTTTTCATTAGAACGGCACCTGTGGCTCGTGACTGTGATTCTTCCACAGCCCTTTGACCATGCCCTCTTTGGAACTACTGAGAAACGACTCAACAGTGTAGGGAATGTTTAAGGCCTCCAACCGGGATACATAGATGTAGCACCTCAGGTAATACCTGCACAGTGAAATACCCACAACAGAGACATTACTGTAGACTCCAATACGTAGTTAATAGTATTTTAATCATTTCTATTATGAAACAATTGACATCTTAGTATAACACGTAACAATAAAACAACTGAATAACATCACTTTCATCAACTGCCTTGATTAAGCTAATACATAAACATGCCAATATGTCATCGTAGAAGGCATTTTATGCATAACGGCGTCAACAGAGAGGTTCCAACGGCGGCACACTTGGGGGGGAAGGGGGTTCCATGCAAGACATTGGGAAGGTACATGGATTTCACCTTAATACTGCCCATTAATTCTCCCTGGGGGCGTTAATAATTGGTATTTTGAGTATATTACATTAACAAGTACCTATGGTCAATCTGAAGCTGCAACGTTATTTATGCAACCAACTGTATTAGGGTAAATTGACTTTGTTCCAGGCCATGCATGGTAGATTTAGTCTGGGCGCTACCTACATCAGCCTCCACAGCAAAATGCCTTTGGTGACATGACCACTAAAGAGACCGGAAGCGTTCCACTTTTGCTTCCATTGAAATGCATTACAGTGCTCCATCGTGTGATTATTCAAATATCCTTGCCGACACCATACCCGAGTAAGGTCCTTGGGATGTGTATCTTGTCCTCCAGAGTGGCGGCATCTGCCAGTCGGCTGAGGCAGAGCAAGGCGCGGCTGCGGTGGCAGAATGTCAGGCGTGGGCCTGAGCTGCTGAGAGGCTGCATGGGGAATCCAACAGGTTACACTGGTCAACATTGGAGACAAGAGAGGAGGGAATGCTCCAATGGGGGAAATATTTAATATGCACTTCTTAATTTAAACACTTCTCTAAAGAGGATGTCACATTCACTCACCCAGATCTCAGCAGACAGTATAGGACTCAGCAGGTGGACAGCAACCTCTGTGGGATAAGTCTTCAGCAGATACACCACCCTACCAGAGCATCCGGGGGAAATACCGGCGCATACACTTTTAGGCATTTTTTTAGTTTCAAAAGGTTTTACAGACATAGGCCACTGGAGGGATTCTTTTGTAAAACCATATGAATTCTCCTATTGGAAATCCGTGAATCACCCCATCACAACTAGGGATGGCACCGATACGATACTGAGATCGGAAATCGGTCCGATACTGACTTAAATAGCTGGATCGGTATCGGTGACAATTGGACAGTTTTAACCGATCCATGGGGCTGATCCAATTCAATTAATTTACACATGCACGTCTACTGTCAAGCATCAGCCATGTCTAACCTACCCAGGCCAAACTACCAGCAGCAGGTTTCTAAAATGCAGCCAAGTCATAAAATAGAGATTGGCTGTCATTTACTATGAAACTTAACTTAAAACTTAACACTGGAATCGGATCGGTACTCGATATCGGCCGATACTCAAAGTGCCGGTATCGGGACTGAAAAAACTGTATCGTGCCACCCCTAATCACAACCATACAGCAAACATCTCTACCTCATTAGGTCCGGGTCCTCCTCAATATTATCCACACACTCCTGGATGTTGATGTCCTTTGTAAATGAGACAAGCAACCTCTAGTCAATGTAATGAATGTCACTGACACTGTGTTCATCATTTTTGGGGGACTAGGGACTAAATGAGACACATAAGGGCGTGGCTCATTAATAAATGTTCAACGATGACAGTGGCACGGGACAGGAAACCCAGGTTAACACACACACCTTGGCCACAGCCGGGCCCGTTTTGCAGATCCATTTCTCCAACAGCATTTTCCGGATTTTCAAAAGGTCCACACTGTTGATGGTCGCAATTTCTTTGCATATGGCATGGATGTCTGTTCATAGACATTATTATTACTATTATCTGGTTAAACAAAGAGCATTGTTATGCTGATGACACACAGATATATATATATATATATATATATATATATACACACACACACACATACATATATATATACACACACACCTCTAAAACCAGGTGAAACCAACTTGTTGTAGTCCCCATCTGATTGATTTAATGACATTAAAAGGCATGGTGAGTCATTCTTGCTTTGAGCTCAAATCAAAACAGTATCGCTCTGCGGTTCTCCGCGGCAGCGTCTCACATATAAGAAATGCATTGTGAAGAGCAGTACTGCGGCTTTGTTGATAAGTGCGGTGTTCGCCACTTTGTTTATGTTACCATGTAGAAGTATCAGATCATTTTTTCAACACGCACAGAGAACGATAAGATAGTGAAATGCGAGGAGATATTTGTTGAATTTGACAAAAAGTGTATTAGCTTACATTAAGCTTGCAAAAGCTGACTTTACCTTAAGTGCTGGATGGCAAATAACTTCCTCCAACTCAATGACAATAAGACAGAAGTCATTATTTGACAATCCCAAATCTACTGAGGACCGCTCCAACAATTTGGGCCCCTTGTCAACAAATGTGCAAGAAATATAGGTGTTATTTTTTATTCTGATAAAAATTTTGATAAGCAGATAAATTCAGTAGTCAAGTGTAGCTTCTTTCACTTGAGGACTATTGCGAAATGTTTCCTCTCTTTTAATAACCTGGAGATCGTTATACATGCACTAATATATTCTCGTATTGTATATGGCAATCCCCTGTATTCTGGAATCTGTCGGTCATCATTATCACGGTTGCAGCTTGTCCTGAATGCAGCTGCTCGATTTTTGACTGGTACTAGGAAGAGGGACAATTATATATATATATAAACATATATATATATATAAACATAACACTACTAGGCCTTTCAGATAATCTAATCAGCTCCTTCTATTCCAGTCTCGGATGAAAACTAAAGGTGATTGTGCATTTTCTGTTGTGGCCCCGAGACAGTGGACTAAATGGTAAATGGGTGCATTTATCCAAAGCGCTTTACAGTATTTTGCCTGACATTCACCCAGTCACACACACACATTCATGCACTGATGCCATGCAAGGTGTGACCAACCACCGGGAGCAGTAAGGGGGTTAGGCATCTTGCACAAGGATGCTTACAGGTAGGTCAACAACGGGGTTTAAACCAACGACCTTCTACACCCAGACCACTAGACCATCCTGCCCCTCCCTCTTTCTACCAGGTCATCCCCCACTAGTACAGAGGCATTTATGTCTGAAAACATACCTTTATTCATTGGCCTTCGTCTCAGCTTAGGGGCATTATGCTTAATTGTCCTGTTTTATTTATGGTTGTGCACTTGTATTATTCTGTACAGTAACTGCATTTATATAGAGTAGCTGTATTTAGTACAGCACTTTGGTCAGCATAGCATTTTTTTTTATGTGCTTTATCAACTAGACTTACTAGACTTGGCAAATCATCACTGCCACACCCACACATGATCAATGTGTAGGCCGCACTTAATGCCACACACACTCTTTCTTAGAATTAACAATAATGCCTAATAGTAGATGATAGATAAGCAACCACGGCGCGTTCACATGTATACAGGATGTGTTAGTTTACTGAAACTCACACCTTCGTCACCAAAAACACCAAGAAGGGGAACAAATAGCTCTACCAGTAAAGTCTAGCTCGAAGGAGGAAACTGATTTTTATCACTATGGTGTTGCATGTTTACACAGAGAGGTTCCAATGGACGGCACTTCCGCATTTGATTTTTAGAAGGGCTGACTTTTCACCTTTTATGCAGACCAGAACGACCGAGCGCTCCATGCATATCAATGGGGAGTTTCATGTATTTCACCGCAATATTGTCCATTATATATATCTCTGGGGGTGCTAATGGGTATTTTGAGTGTATTACATTATGGTACCATCTGTCAATCTGAGGCCACAACAGTATTTCTGCAGTGAACTGTTTTGTGGGCATTGTAGCACGCGTTTGGTGCACAACAGCGTCACCAAAGAGGTTGCAATGGACGGCACTTCCGCATGAAATACATTGGAAAGCATGGTAGATTTAGCTGACTGATTGAAATGCATTACAACGCTCCATCTTTCTATAAATGTGTCTCTACTGTCGCCATAGGCGGTGGGGTTGAACTTGCCAGGATAGCTCTGACAGCCCGCGTCCCTGTAGCGCTGCTCCACACTGCTGTGCTCAAACAGGGCCACTATCAGTCTGCTGGGCAGCCCCGTCAGCTTCAGGCACTCCGGGCTGTTGAGCTGGCTGGCCATCAGGGCGTTCTCGGTGGCCGAGCGCTGAAACTGCAGCTTCATCTTGGAGAGGAAGGTCTCCCCTCGTGAGCGTGCAGCCTCCTGCTCGCGACATGCACCAGCATAACAGTGTGAATATGCACGCCAGTTAACATGCACCCCAGTTAACAGTGTGAATATGCACGTCAGTTAACATGCACCCCAGTTAACAGTGTGAATATGCACGTCAGTTAACAGTGTGAATATGCATCCCAGTTAACAGTGTGAATATACACGCCAATTAACATGTGAATATGCACCCCAGTTAACAGTGTGAATATGCGCCCCAGTTAACAGTGTGAATATGCGCCCCAGTTAACATGTGAATATGCACCCCAGTTAACATGCACGTCAGTTAACAGTGTGACTATGCACCCCAATTTAACAGTGTGAATATGCACCCCAGTTAACAATGTGAATATGCACCCCAGTTAACAGTGTGAATATGCACCCCAATTTAACAATGTGAATATGCACCCCAGTTAACATGCACGTCAGTTAACAGTGTGAATATACACCCGTTAACATGCACGTCAGTTAACAGTGTGAATATACACCCGTTAACATGCACGTCAGTTAACAGTGTGAATATGCACCCCAGTTAACATGCACGTCAGTTAACAGTGTGAATATACACCCCAGTTAACAGTGTGAATATGCACCCCAGTTAACAGTGTGAATATACACCCCAGTTAACAGTGTGAATATGCACCCCAGTTAACATTGTGAATATGCACCCCAGTTAACAGTGTGAATATGCACCCCAGTTAATAGTGTGAATATGCACGGCAATTTAACAGTGTGAATAAGCGCCCCAGTTAAAATGCACGTCAGTTAACAGTGTGAATATGCACGGCAGTTAACATGCACACCAGTTAATAGTGTGAATATACACCCCAGATAACAGTGTGAATATGCACCCCAGTTAACAGTGTGAATATGCACGGCAGTTAACATGCACACCAGTAAACAGTGTGAATATACACCCCAGTTAACAGTGTGAATATGCACCCCAGTTAACAGTGTGAATATACACCCCAGTTAACAGTGTGAATATGCACCCCAGTTAATAGTGTGAATATGCACGCCAATTTAACAGTGTGAATAAGCGCCCCAGTTAACATGCACGTCAGTTAACAGTGTGAATATGCACGGCAGTTAACATGCACACCAGTTAACAGTGTGAATATACACCCCAGTTAACATGCACGTCAGTTAACAGTGTGAATATGCACGGCAGTTAATTCACAGTAAATGGCAAATATGTAAATATAAAAGTCCAGTAGTAAGATATAGCTGGGCGATAACTCATTATCATTCTCTCAGCTATAATGTATTGTAATGAGATTAAGATGTATTCATATTTGTAATAATAATATTAAGTCTAGATTAGACAGCGACACCAACCTCTATGCTTGGGTCCTTCAGCCACGCGTCGCCGAGCGCTAGACAGAACCTGAGCGACTGTGTCTTCTCGACGCCTACGGGAGAGAAGCATGTGACATCAACAGAAAGCAACGGACATGCGCAGGCCGCATGGCGAGCGGTGGGGCAGCGTCTGGCTGTGAATCTGGGGGAGCACCACAGATTGTAAATGGACAAACCCTTTGTGACGTCACCCATAGACTGTATATATAAATGGACAAACCCTCTGTGACGTCACCATAGACTGTATATATAAATGG
>JAODTR010068001.1:0-16088 GCA_025399935.1 Amblyopsis rosae
ATATACATGTGTGTATATGTGTATGTGTATATATATATGTGTATGTGTGTATATATACATATATATATGTATGTGTGTATATATATATATGTGTATGTGTGTATATATACATATATATATGTATGTATGTATGTGTATATATATGTATGTATGTATGTGTGTATATATACATATATATATGTATGTATGTATGTATGTGTGTATATATGTATATATGTGTCTGTCTAGAGTGAACCTTACTGTAGTGAATGCAAGCCCGGTGCTGAATAGTGTATTCAAATGCACACTGTTCTTTAGTATGCTGTACTGTGCTGCCATAGCGCTTGGTGTTTACAGAGCTTTACAATATGTAGGTGCATTTAAGAGAAATGTCTGCCTCTCAGGGGGTCACTGCATTATTCACAAACACAGAGGCACACACTGTGCCATGTGAGCCTAAGCACACAAGGTTCTGCTATACGCTCACTGTGTTATCGAACCAATGTTATGTCCACCACCAGGGCCTGTACACCCAGACAGGTTTTTCAAGTTTATTTGGCTGATCAGACCTCTGTTCAGGTTGGAAGTGGGTGGAGCTGTGCTGCACCCAAATCACATACACTGAAAAGGAAGTTATCATTTGTCCCACTATTAATAACAGTAAGACCAAATGAATGAGTGTCAGGCAGTTAAACATGGTCAAAACAAGTTAATCACGCCCAGACAGGAGATGGCTAACTGTGTCAGCCATGTTGAATCAAAATATTGTCTTTTTTACAGTACAGAGTTGTAAAAATATGGCATTTGTAGACGTTGTTAGGGCTTGTTATTTAATGCTGAGTTTCTCTATATGCCATCCAAGCGCTCCCCTCACACGCACACCCACACACACACACGCCACTGTCGCCCCGGACGGAATGCAGTACCTGTGTTGTCCCTGACAGCGTTCAGGTGGGGGGGGGAGTGCTGTCGGAAATGAATCCTCTTCCTGGCCTCTCATTGGAACGGCATCCCAGGTGGGGCAGGTCTGGTAGGTAGGGAGGGACACAGAGAGAGAGGGAGGGACACAGAGAGAGCTGTACTGGCAGAAGGACTGTAGTATCTATTGTACAGAGCAGGTTCTTCTGCTGATCTTCGGCCATGAGTGAAGCATGCCCTTTATGATGACCTGCTAACTCGCCCTACCCCCACCCCACTTGCCCCCCCCATCCCCACCCCCATCGCTCGCCTTGCAGAGTCGGAGTCGGAGCTCTCTGTGAGTGGCTTCCTGTCCGTGGCCAGCCACTCGTGCGACGAGGACGAGGGCAGCGACGACACCCCCCTTTCAAGCAGCCTGCGTTGTCCCGGCGCCCCCGCGAGGCCCGCCGGAATGTCTGGGGAGGGAAACCATGGCAACCCGCCCGCTCAGTGCAACGGAGTCAAGAAGCACAGGTGGGACATGCTCCAGATCTAAAGTCAGGCTTGTTTTCTACTTTTGCGCTCTCTCCCTCGCTCTGCCTCGCTCTCCCATTGAGCTGTCTGGCTGTGCTGTGTGCGTTTTTAATGTTGGCTGGGTCACATCTTCCATGCAGCAGATGGCACCGCCACAGCTCCATTCTGTTGGAGATAATTGACACATCACACGTGTATGCTAACGACACATCGTTGGGCCGCGTGCCTGCCGTGCATGGACACGCTACGCTAGCTGTAATGGGACACTGCAGCAGCTCCACGCCCGCCTGTTTTTGCATTCAGGTGTTTTTGTTTGAGCAGCTCGTCCCTAGAGAATAGGCACCTGTTTTTCTCCTCTGCCTTCACTTACATCCCCGGGCAACCAGTGGCCACTAAACCACTGTGGGATACTTGGTAGAAGATGAGGATAGTCTTCTGTTGGACTTGTGGTGGTTAAAGCTGGGCTGACTTGTTCTCTCCTAATCCAACAAGTGGCTGAATAATTGAACGTTTGGGGAAGGAATGTGGGCAAGGTGACCGGTTCTGTGTTGGGTTGCGTGCGCGTGTTTGTTGTTGTTTCTCCATCTCTCTCTATCCACATGTGTGTGTGAGTGTGTCCATCAAAGATTCATGAGGTGTCTGTTTATACGGTAGTACTCCTGTCATCCACCGAGGCTCATTGTCCACTGGTTTCCTGTGGATGTGCCTGTCGAGTGTCATTGTTTAAAGGCATGGCCTCTTTCCCTGCCTTATCAGAACGGATACCTGTAGTATACACAAGCCACGAGTGAGAGACAGACCTTGCGGATGGTGGGGTGTGTGAGTCTACTTTATCATCCCAAAGCAAGGCAGTTAATGGCAACATGATTCACTGTTGCTGTCAGGATGTAACCCATCCCAGTAAATTAAACGATATACAGATTGAAAGTTTAATGATAAAATCCAGAGAGAGACGAATCATTGAATAGTAGTGAACAGGTGTAATAGTACTTAATAGTACATATAAACACAATAAAAAGTTTGATTAATGTATGTATAGATTCAATCAGATAATTACGTTTAGAAATTATTAAAGAAAATACAAAATATTAGCTGTTCCAATTTATTATTTTATTGATCATCTGGCTTAAAGCATTTAGCCCAGATTTTAACAAGCTAGCTAACAAACTAGCAGTTAACCCTCACAAATGTGTATTTTGTTAATTTATGATGACAACAGTACTTGTCCATTGATCAGTGCTGACGCTTGTGTGTTTCTCTCACTACGGTCCCTACAGAACCGCTCTGCCGGCTCCAGTGTTCTCCAGGAATGACATCAGCATCTGGAGTATCCTTAAGAAATGCATTGGCATGGTGAGAACAACAAGGCCTTCCCCAAACCGCTTCCCTCCCTACGCCCATCCAACTTCGCTCTTATTGCTCATATTTGCTGTGTTCAGGGGAAAAAACAAGTGCTGACCTCAGGTAGAATAATGACCCACCCCCCGCCGTGTGACGTTTCCTAAGTGTGATAAATTAGAAATGGACTTTGTGTTGAACCTGTAGCCAAGCGAGGTCATTTAGTACGGGTCTCCTGGGTTCCTGAAAGGATCACGATACCCTCTCGACTTCCTGTCTGGACTTGATAAGCCTTCCTAATCACAGTTTATCCTCTAAGCCTCAATTAAATGGTGCTAATGGTTTGTTCATACCCTATTCTACACACACGTAACAGAGTGTGCGTACTGTAACTAATGTACAGAATCTTTCAATATGGTAAATAAATGTGTAATCTTTAGATTAGAAATAGATGACGAAGCAGCAGCGTTTGCACTATGCAGTAGCTCCATCAGGGCCACATTTACAGTGCAGTGTCCTTGTGGGCTCTAATCCCCTCCACTTTCAGGAATTGTCCAAGATCGCCATGCCCGTGATCTTCAACGAGCCGCTGAGCTTTCTGCAGCGTCTGACCGAGTACATGGAGCACACCTACCTCATTCACCAGGCCAACGCCTCCACTGACTCTGTGAAGAGGATGAAGGTACCTGCGTAGTTACGGGGATTAAAAAGAAACATTTGTAATGTGTATATGCTCAGATGTAACGCCTGAGCAAAATGTGTGTTTTGCCTACAATCACCATGGAGTCCCTTTACGTAAGAGGAATTATGTGGATGCAAATCGAGGAATATGATTGGCTGTGCACTGCAAACGTGCCCTTGTTCAGTACACACCCAGATTTCGCAAGAGCCGTGATTTTTGTTCTGCTGTGATCTCTTGAGCTTCAGTTTGAAATTGTCAGTTTATCCAATCACCTGCCATGTCTTTGATGGAAGTGCCCGCACTTTTCTAATCTCTGTCAATGGATGATGGTTGTGTGTAACAAACCACCTGGCGCCTCATGTTACTGCCCTGCATCAGACTGAAAACAATCCATTCAGAGTTGTTTTGCCATAGGTGTCGAATAACTAGAATACTGCCCCACTTTCAACCAATCAGAACAGGACCCATGCGTGCATGATTGTCTTAGAACAGGCAATTAATTGCTGTTGGCACGGCGGCGGCAATATAGCTACCCACTGACTTTAATCTTGTAATGAGACATTAAGTCATTATTGTAAAATAAATGCTTGCCCTTTCTTGATTTGCAATGTATCATATTTCTTCTGAGATATTATTGAAGTAATGACTTGGTTATTATCTGTTTCAGTGTGTAGCAGCGTTTGCTGTTTCTGCCGTAGCATCTCAGTGGGAGAGAACTGGGAAGCCCTTTAACCCATTGCTGGGGGAAACCTATGAGCTGGTCAGGTGAGAGTCTCAGTGTGATGACATGAGTGCTGGTGAACAGGACATATACAGTAGAGTAGTGTTTGTCTGTGTATTTTTGATCAGACATCTTTTTGTGTTGTTATTGGGCGGAGCTACAGTATGCAGCAAATGTGCTGAGGTCAGCTAATGCATTGACTCAAGAACAAATCGCGACGAAGGTGGGAGTTGTCCAGGCTGAAGCATCAGAGTAAAGGAGATGTTAATCATACTGTCCATGCATGCCCAGACACTGCTGAGAAGAGTTCTTATCAGCAAAAACGTACACTTGGTTGGCACCGCTCGGCTTTACGTGACGCAACCCTTTCTTTACCTCAGAGAGGACTTGGACTTCAGGTGGGTGTCAGAGCAAGTGAGCCACCATCCTCCAGTTAGTGCCTTCCATGCCGAGGGCCTGAAGGAGGACTTTCTCTTCCACGGCTCCATCTACCCCAAACTCAAGTTCTGGGGAAAGAGTGTGGAGGCTGAGCCCAAAGGTGTGATCACTCTGGAGCTTCCCAGGTCAGTATGGATAGAGGCTGTGGTTCTGTCTTCCGAAACCGTGGATGTTTGTATCGCCGCTTCGGTCTCGGTTTCAGAACCATTACTAGTAATACTAGTATTTAGTAAAGGATGCATATGCAATTTTTTTTATTGCTCTTTCTAGAATCCTGCAGTAAACTACTGTCAGATGACCGCAGTGTTCTGGAGGGTGTAGTTGACAGTTGATAGAGCAATATAGTTTGGTCCTAGTCCATGTAGGGCCTTACTGTATATGTAAGGAGGAGGACCTAAAAATCCATTATGCATGCTACTGGTAGCCAGTGCAGGTCGGCCAATACTGGAGTAATATGTTCTCTCCTCTTAGTTCTAGTTAAAATCCTAGCTGCAGAGTTTTGAAGGAGCTGTAGTCTCTCAATAGTTATTTTTATTTTTTTATTGTGAAAAATATCATACATTAACTATATTTCTAAGATGAAATAATTATTATATATTATATTATATTATATATTATATATAATATATATATTATATATTATATTTTTATTACCCTGTTGATGTGGGGCCTAACGTTTACATCTGAGTCCAATACAACCCCAAGACTGGTAACCTCAGATTGTATCCAGGGTGTTTTCTAGATTATTAGCCAAAATCTTTTTGCTTTAGGGCCAACTAGTAGGATTGTCTTCATTTAACTTTAAGAAGTTATTACTTAACCATTTATTTATTGCCAAAAGACTAATATATTTTAAAGATGCAGGATCATTTGGTTCAGTAGAGATGTACAGTTGTGTCATCCGTGTAACTATGGAAAGATACATTGTGTTCCCTAATGATACCCCCGAGTGGCAGCATGCATAGTGAAAATAATAACGGGCCAAGGCAACTCCCCTGTGCAACCCCATTAGAAATGTTGTGTTTCTTAAACACATGTTCTCCAAGACTGACGCCAAACTGCCTTCCTTTGGTGTAAGTTCGAAACCTATTTAACACATTATCAGGGACCCACCAATTGAATTATGGTGTCATGATCAATGGTATCAAACGCTGCACTCAAGTCTAGGAGAATAAAGATGAATGAATAATGATGTGTTCTCATAGTGTACATTATGTGTATGGCATTACACACCCTTTTCTCTCTGTCCTGTGCGTGCAGATATAATGAAGCGTACACCTGGACAAACCCCACCTGCTGTGTCCACAACATCATTGTTGGCCAGCTGTGGATCGAGCAGTATGGCAACGTGGAAGTGATAAATCACAAGTAATACAAGCCCCCCCATCCTTTGTGTTTAGCTTGTTAGTACTTTTTCTTTTTTTGTGGGTGGGTCACATACACCATGCATGTATACAGTAGGTATATTATTGAGTGTAGTATCTGCATGTCTCCAGTACGTTCAGCACCAACCTTATTGATCACGTGAACAGCACTGGGACAATTGCTTGTCCCTCACACAGGAGGGGGATGAAGCTCTCAGGGTGGTACACGTTTGAAAGACATCAGGGGATTAGTAAAAGGGAATGGTTAAATACAGGAGCTGTCATTCTGTGTCAGGACCGGGGAGAGATGCTGCCTGACGTTCAAGCCCTGTGGCCTCTTTGGCAAAGAGCTTCATAAAGTGGAGGGGTACATCCTAGATAAAAGGTATCTGCATCCTTTGATTGTCTACCCACTGCAATTTATTTAAAATGCAAGTAGATTGTCAAGAACTGCTTTTTTTCCCCCCAACTTTGTTTATTGAGTTTTAAAGTAACAATACAGGTACTCAAAGGTGAAATATGTAGGTACTTACACAATAAATACACCATTTTGAAAAAAACTAATCTTTAGAAAAAGTTGGTTCAAAATTATTGCTTTGATCATTTTAGTCTGTAACTATTGTTTTAACTGACTGAATCACACTGCAGTCACAGCATCGTAAATAAAGGCTACATTCCCAACGCCCTGTAATAACGGCTGTAACCCATGGTGATGAATCAGATATCAGAAATGCCTGAAGCTCAGTTTTAATCATCTCTGCTTTGCCTTGTTTTATTATTTGTTTTCTTTTATTTATTTCATATCATTTTATTCTTTTGCAGCAAAAAGAAGTTGTGTGCAATCTATGGTAAATGGACTGAAAGTTTATACACAGTAGACCCTGCTGTGTTTGATGCCCACAAGAAAGCTGACAGGAAGGCCACGGAGGAAAAGAAAAGCAGCAAGCAGGTATTGCGGATTCCATATTCCCTGTGGGGCTATGCAGGCAATCTTATGCTACGACTATGCAATTAGTGTTTGTGTATTCACGCCTGCATGGAACACTTTATATTAACTGAGCTTACGGTACATTGCTCCTGCGTTAAGCTGTGTAACACAGGAGGAATGTAAGCTCAGTCCACGCATTGAGATGCAGACTATAAACCTGGGCTCACAATTTGCCAGCAATACTTTTATGAATATAAATGCCATGCCCCTGTCTGTCGTAATAGACGTGTGGATGATGAGCAGGCAGTCACCATTGTGGAGCTGACGTACTGTATGTGAAATGCATGCATACGTTTGTATTACAATACATGCCAACATCATGTGTACGTCATACGTCAATAATGAATGAGCGGGAGGAGGAAATCAATATTTCCTTTTCATTCCACATTGCAACAAAGAAGGCCTGTTGTTTGAAACTACGGTGACTAAAGTCTGCAATCACTAATGTTCTTGTTTAAGTTTTATAACAGCTCTTTAATTGACAGACAGTTAATTACAGACTATTTAGTGTGCAGAATAAAATGTATGAAATGCAATGTATATGTACAATCGTGTGTGTGTGTGTGTGTGTGCGCGCGTGTGTGTGTGCGTGTGTGCACGGCGGCGGCGGCGACACGTCTGTCCTCAGAGCAGTGTGGATGAAGAGCCAGAGGACATGCCTCCGCCCGATGCAGAGACTGTCCAGGTGATCCCAGGCAGCGAGCTCATCTGGAGGATAGCCCCTCGGCCAGACAACTCTGCACAGGTAGGACACCACACACACCAGCAGGGGGGGTGGAGAGCAAGAGCCGTTCATTCCACACTAATTTGATGCAGGAAATAGACAGACTGCTGATGCATTGGAAGGTATTACACAACTTCTGAGGGGTTGAGAGATGTATTATTTTAAATGTAGGTTTAATAGTTTCTACTACTTTTACTATACTGAATGTACAGTAGTATACCAGTATTAGTTTAGTGTTGTGTTAGTGTCTATTATAGTTGTCTATATATATATATATATATATATATATATATATATATACACACACTTGCATATTATATATTTATATTGTATATTTATATACTATTACATTTATTACAAAAACTACCACACACAGATTGAAGTCAATTGTTCTCTCTCTCTCTCTCAGTTCTACGCCTTCTCTACCTTTGCCATGCAGCTCAATGAGCTGGAGAAGGGCACAGAGGAGCTCATCCCTTCCACAGACTGCCGCCTCAGGCCTGACATCCGCGCCATGGAGAATGGCGATATAGGTACCATGTGCGGTGCAAGGCACCTGGCTCTCCATCGGGGACACGCTTCTGTGTCCGCTCAGCTCACGGCGTCTCCCTGTGCCTCTGCTCTCCGTAGATGTGGCAAGCGGAGAGAAGAAGAGATTGGAGGAGAAACAGCGTATGGCAAGGAAGAATCGCACCAAGTCCAACGAAGAGTGGAAAACGAGGTAAAGGCATAGAGCTGTGCTGTGCTTGTCTTTTTGTACATTGCTGATGATGAGCATGCTTTGCTAACTGCCTCTGTTTTGTCTTGCCGCTATGGCCACCCCCCCCCCCTCCCCATTTGTTGTCATTGAGAAGAAATCCTGCACTTGGCCCAAGGTTTGACTCATTTCATGTCTTTGTGTGTGGTTTGCTTTTTGTGTATTACTTTGCTCCATGTCTTGCACAGCAGCGCCCCCCTCAGGACAAATAGCAAAACTACAATGTCATATTATAGAATGTATTTACCAGTCTGCTCACTTATTGATTAATGTACAGTGGATTTAGATTAGTATGTAGTATGCATTCAAACTTGAATCTACAACACAGTGAAATGATCTGCGAAAAGAGAACGGGTCTGAATAATTGATGAAGCCACTGTATTCAGTGTAATTGTATGTAACAGACATTTTTACACTTAGCTGATTATTTAGTCACATTGCACGTAGTCTTTGAGAATAACATTCTGAATGGTGTATCTTCCGTCACTGGCCAGGTGGTTTCACCAGGGACCTAACCCTCACAACAAAGCCCAGGACTGGCTCTACTCGAAAGGCTACTGGGATAGAAGCTACAACCAGCTGCCTGACATCTACTAATGAAAATAAATGGCACATAGAAGTACATATAAGTACATATTTTAACCTAATTTAATAACTTTATGTGTCTCTTTGTACTAGGGTTACTGATAAATTAATTAAGGAAGCCAGATGGGGGGAAAAAAACATAACTCCATTAAGCTGATTCCCTATAGTTGTTGAGCATAGATATTGGGAATAGTATGATATATTTAACTTTTATATTACAGTACATAGATTGCGTGATTAAACTTAAATGTGAATCTAGTCAAACTTGAATGTGAATCTATGTTGCTGAAGGTAGTAGATGAAAGAGCTTACATGTCTGACTGGCTTCTTGTACCATGTGGATTTTCCTGTTTTATAGTAATGTGCTCTATGGCACTTAACTGTCAGTCAAAACACGTCTGGCCTGTAGGGAAAATGAATAATGACAGAATATTGTTTTGTATACTGTATGGTGAATGGAGGAATGTAGCAGTGTTTATTTGAGCTTTTAAAAAAAAGTAGTACTTTGAAAATAAAGCCCTGTACATTGCATAACAGAACTGAATTGCATCATTAGCACTTTATTAAGAGTAGCACATAAACTTAAAAATATAAATAAAAAAAATATAACACTTGAGTGTGAAAGGTTTGTCATACTCATATTCATCCATAGGTAGTGTGAATATATCTTGTTGGATTCTACCTTGTACTTGTCACAATAAATGCATGTACATCACTTAACAATGCAAGCATTATCTGTACGTCGTAACGATACACAATGTATTCACAACATATTCAAACGGTGAAAATATTTCTTGTGAATAGCTCTAGTTAGTATATTATCTTTGTTAATCGCTTATGTCAAACAGTGGCTGGTCTCTACAGCAGTGTCCATTGTATGCACAATGTTATTGCTTTGTTTATATAATTACAGAATACAAATTAAGAATTTCTATTGTGGATAAATAAATGCTTTGCTGCTTGTTTTTGTCTCAATACTGTACTTTGTCATGTGTCTAGAAATTGTTACTAATGATGGCTCACTTTACTATCGGCACCATGGGTTATCTACCCCTCTCCCTACAGCCACCCAGTGTTTTATGGAAAGAAATGGCAATTGGGGCTCAATGTGAAGTTCTTGGCGTAACTATTCAACAATCGAGTAGTGGACTGAGGTTATGGGGGCTACTGTATGTTTTTACTGCCACAGTACATTTTGTACATGCCTACAGTAAGTGGTTACGGACTGACTATATGATTATTAAAGCATGTACTTCCTATATTTACTTTTAAAAAGAATGTCCATGTTTACATTTGGCATGTGAAGTTCATTAAATGTTTTTCCTTTGTAACCATTATAATTGTGTAGGTTAGGTGGCTGTAGTCCCATATGATATGAAATACATTAATTAAGATAGCAATTAACAGACTTTAAGGCAGGGTATAATCAAACCAGTTTTCTCCAAGGAATATTATCTAATAATACACATTCCCTATATTTTAATTAAAATACAGAAAAGGGCAGCGACATACAGTATTATCTAGAAATACTGAGCAATTGCCCCGTCTTTTTAAAGCAAGTTTTTGCTTTACATTGTTTAAAAGTATTGGACCCTACAGTACATGTCTTGTTTCAGTCATTACTGGATGTTGCTAGGTATCACCATTGTCTTCTATTCTCTTAGAAAATAAGTCAGTTTAACATATACATTTTAATAAATAGACAATGTATGTTTCTGCAACTACAGTTAGTCTGCCAGGGTACAATTTAGGCAAATGGAAATATATTACTTTGGCACGCATTTTAAAACAAAATGTTGCAATTACAAAATAAATAGAACCATTGCACCAATATGCCTATTCAATAAACAAAGCTAAAGCTTTTATAGTAACTGACATAATACTGACATCAATATATTGTCTGAGTCACTTTTGATTATGGGTCATACTGTAACTGCGGCACTGTCAAGTCATGGAAGAGTAAACAGACTGTAGCAACACATCTTCCCAACAAAGGCTCTGAAACATTCCCTGATGTAAAAATGTATGGGAGAACTATCAGTGGTGTCCCATCAATAAGGATAAAAGGTTGTGCTTATGCATCTGTGGGGCTGGTGTGAAAACTGCAGGGCGTGGTTGGGAGACACCTTGAGCCTTAGGTTTCAGGGCAACACAAACACAGACCTCTGTAACCACCCATGGACATCATCACAGATGTAACAAGCATTGTTTGTAACAAGCATTGACAATACTACCGATATATCATCAGTGCTTGCAAAGCAGAACACTAACAGTTAGCCTTTAGTAATTTTAATAGCTATAGCTGTGTTTTTCCTACTGGGAAAAATTACAGTATCTTACCCTACATATTGTTGAAGAAACAAAGAGGAGGCGATAAAGTAACCTATATGGAATAACATGCAGACATGGCAAAGAACAGCTAACCACCAAGTCTTCCCATTGTGTCCTGGTTTATATTGGGCTAAATTAAATTGGTTTAATTAAAAACACCTGCACATTCTACACCTGCACACAGATTACTGTAGATTGGGATTTTATCTTATTATCAATTTAATGAAGAAACTGGTTTGTAACATGTCTATGCAGTCCACCAGATTGCACAGGGTAAACTGAACGTTTCAGATATGATACGTAGTTTATAAAGACTCACAGCTTGTGTAAAAATAAAATAAAAAAATAAAGCCATAGTAAGATAAAAGTCCACAGTGTCCAATGCGCTTTTCCAGAGATGATGCCTTCTGTAAACAACAGAATTTGTCAAGGTTGGTCAGGGTCCGACTGTTGCCCTACTGGACGCTAGAGCAGAGTGGATCCTAACATGGAGCCTGTTTTCAAAGTCATAGCCAGCATAGTCCTCCTGCAGAAACCATAGACAAACAACAAGAATTATGAAGCTAAAGAAATAATAAACAAAGAAAGAAATGAGCCCATACAGATTAAATGTTTAGGTACACTATCAAGGTATTTTTTGATGGTTATGCATAATGAACAATCCTATTGCTGTTTAGACTGGATGCCTAAAAGTGTTGTTTTTACTATTTCTATTCTGCTTCTCTGGATAAGATCACAATTGCAACTATATTGCTACAAACTAACTGCTACATTTTCTGAATTAAGGTTACAAAAACCTCAGTTCTATCTGCCAGTGACATAAAATGGTATTCCTCGAATCAACAGCAGCACAGGTATGCAGTAATGAGTAGCAATCCCAGTATTGATTTGCTCAAATGCTTCTGGTAACAGTAGGGGTGGAGGGTCCTTAGCCAGTCTGCCTAAGAGCAGGTGCAGCTACGTTACAGACACAATGAGTGCTTGCTGCTGCGGTCTATCACATAACAGGCTCACCAGCTACTGTACCTTAGCTTGAAGCATCAATGCTCTGCCCTTCTCTGCAGACTGTAGAGAAGAGAGAAAAAAACACAGATTAAATGTTGTCTATACCTTTAAGATTTTAAATATGAATTACAATTATCCGTATTATTAAGAACATACCAAATATGACTAAATGCAAGTGCCTTTAAATCGGAGATTAGAGAAATATGCTGCACATTACCTCGTCACAGCTGAGTAACACACAACCCAGCTCATAGCAGGAGTATGGCTGGATGTAGGAGTTGTTTAGGTGACCCATCTCGTCTCTTGCAGCCAGTTGAAAATGCTGAGCGGGGAGAAAACACAAGACAGTAACGTGCTGACTACCGAGTAATGTATTGCCTGCTCTCTGCTTTGCACTCAAATTGGTCTGACACGGTACATTCTCAGGCAGTGGTGTACCTGAATAGCATCTTTGGTGTTGTGGAGACATTTGTGTATCGCACCAAGGAGCAGATGTTTCAAGCCAGCACTCGAGGCGTCGTCGATTCCGTGCAGTACTGAAAGCGGAGCAGAGACATTACAGTTCAGATTTCGGCTGTGCTCCAGCATCAGCCTTCTCACGTGTGCTATGGCAATACCTTGTGTCATGGTCTGGAGATTAGAGGTGGAGCAGTTGGGAAGAGCTTTCCATAAGTACAAGATCTCGATCACAGCCAGAATACATAGCTCCTTAGAGGGCCGGGGCTTCCTGATCCTCTCAGCCTATTGAAACAAACACAGAAATGCGTAAGTGTATTTCTGCCTTTTTCCATGCCATATGCCAGCAGTGCTAATAACAATAAAGGCAGTCCATGAGGGATGAACTCACTTGCTTCACAGAGAAGAGCTCTATTTGATTATTCTTGCGTTTGAAGAGCTTCTGCACGTCCTTGAGGACGGCTGCTGCCCCCTCAACATCACCTGTGGCACCTTGGCAGACTATACAGAACCACATAATACAAGAGAATGATGTAGGACTCTAAAGGACCAACTTAAAGTGACAGAGGAACGCTTTCACAGACATGGATTTAGATCTAGACCAGGGGTGGGGGACCCTGCATGTCCTGCACTGTCCTGCATGTTTTAGACGTTTTACATTCTACTGAATGTGTTGTTAGAAGCCTGATAACGTTACATTATAACCAGGTGTTTCGGAGCAGGGAGACATCTAAAACATGCAGGACAGATGCTCTCCAGGACCAGGGTCCCCACCCCTGCCCTAGACTAAGTACATTTTTTTCTTTTATTGAATTTTTCTTTTAGTCTTGGACAAGGCTTAATCCATGTCTGTGAAACCGGCCCTTAGTTAAGAGCTGGTATAATGCGATATTAAACCATCACGTCTTTGTAAAGGAGGTTTCAATACCGTGTATGCACTGAAAAGTATTCGGAACATGAAATCCTTCAGCTGACAGGAAACACTTAAGTGTTTCTGAATGCAAAGCTGAGGAACAAACTGCTCAGATACAAAATCCCATGTTTGGTGTTTACAGCAGATGTTAACACAATTAAAGTGCACTATTAACCTCCGGTTAAGTATGCATAGTAGCACTGGGACCAGCGGGACTCAGTCTTTAGTCGCTCAAAAGCCTTGTAGGCCTCCTGGTAGCTGAGCTCAATCATGCTGCACCAACCTGAAAACACCAAAATGTAACCATTAGTGTTGTCATTTCTGTGCAGATGAAGTCATGAGGCTTAAATGTTTCCAGGGGGAAAAAAGAAATAGTACCTATTTCATATAAACACACGTGTTGAATCTCCCTCTGATCAGTGGCTAGCTCTAAGGCATCATTAAATGATATTAAGGCACTGCTGATCTGGCACTGAGGAAGGAAGGTTGAGATGGCATTGGACTTTATTAGGGGGAAGACAGGCTATTAAGCAGCACGCTGTAAAGCTTTAGCTTTCATTTACTGTACCTCTATACGCTTCACTCGCCCTTTAAAAAATATGAACAGAGAGGAATTTGGGTAGATGGACTCCCTCTGCTGAAGAATGGCTTTGGCTTCCATTAGACTGGTCTGTGTATCCGTGCCGTCAAGTGCAAAGAAGGGCTGGACTACCGTGTGGTACCACAAGAGGGCCAACCTACAAGAGAAGCACACAGATGTTGTCTTTTGTGTTCAGCTTGTGTCTACATAAATTAGCCTAACAGGATTGGGGTGGTGGTGTTTTTATTTGTTTTTTTTTGTTGAAAGCCCAAATGTGTGCAATGCATTTGTTTTTGGGTTAATACGTCACTTCATTGAATGTTTACATGTAAGCCTGTATACTGTCTGCTTGATTCCCTGACTTGGTAGCCGCAAAATCGAGTAAACTAGCCAAACAAAGGCAGGGAAAATGGCTAACAAATAAAACACATTTTATAGTGAACGAATACTGTGGACGTTCTCCCTACACCACAAACAAAGTGCTATTTATAAAATAAAATTTCAATTTTAATTAATTGTAAGCTTAGAGCCAGTGCAGAATCATGTTAAGAGTTGCTCAAGTATGATTTAATGTGTACTATTCCATTATGGATGTATTGGAGGCATTATCCCAGTATCATGCTGATTATGCCATTATACTGTATCAGTCACGTTAAAGAAGTTAGTGTGTGGAGTCGACCCAACAAGAATATCCACCTTCCTTATACCTCATTATTCTGTGCTCCTTAGTAAACTGAGAGAGAAATGCCTTTCAATAAACACTCCGTACCACATCTGCACATCCCAATTGTTTCTAGAACAGGTTTTCACAGAGAGTTCCTTCACAGAGATGCATGGGACACCTACTCACGTAGCTAAGGGGGCCTTCATGTCCTTACTTTCACTGGCACACCTGAGGGATGACAGGCCCTGGAGACGGTCGCCGGGGAAACCCAGCAGGTTGACAATCTTCAGCAGGTGAGGCGGCACCATGGAGACACAGACGTGGAAGAGGCCGTAACCGAAGCTGACCGAGCCCTTCAGCCTGTCTAGAGTGTCGGGATTGACCCCTTTCAACTGCTGGACCGGGCTCTGCCTGGCCCCAGCCACTTGGCTCGGGTCGGACTGGTCCGAGGTAGAAGATGGGGTAGGTGCCCCTGCTTGGTCTAAGGGCCTTCTGTTGCCCTCCTGCAGCTGACTGATATCACTGTAGCACTTGTTGTACATCTTCCAGGCCTTACGAAGCATCCAGCCCCCTTTGATGTACGCTAGGAATAGATAACACATGCAGGTTTCCTTAGTTGTCTGGTGACCACATGTAAAGCACAACAGTATGGTACACATCTAGTAGCACTGGTTCACAGGGGTGTGCCTCTACTGCTATTGTGCATGTGTGAGGGAGTGTGGATGTTTGTTGGGTATGTGGGAGGTTCTGTCTTCCATCCTGCCCTTGTGCAAGTGCGTGTGTGTGGCTGCTATTACATTGTGTTGCCTAAGCAAATGATATGGTGGTGACTAGGAGTGGCTGCAACTCCACCCTACAGCTCTACTACACGCCACTGAGTTTAAGTGTCATTTGCTTTAGTTTAGTTAAATGTCAGTCATGTGACGTTGTTGACCAATTGTCGGCGAGGTTGTGCCACATTTTCGCTGACGTCATCTTGATGAGCTGGAGCTCTCTATGGTGCGTACAGCCGAACAGTGGACTTCATAGTGAGTGATGTGAGGCTACTGGGAGAGAAATGCAAAGTGTGTGTGTGTGTGTGTGTGTGTGTGTGTGTGTGTGTAAGGGGGGGGGGGGGGGGGGGGGGGGGGGT
>JAODTR010068012.1:0-16088 GCA_025399935.1 Amblyopsis rosae
GGGGGAGTGGGGGGGGTTAGGGGGAATGGCTATGTGTTGCAAGTAATGCTCGTCCGTCACCACAGCTCGTCTATCAGCTGTAACACACACCAACTGACCACGGGGAGCGCGCGCGCACACGCACACGCACACACACACACACACACACACACACACACACGCACGTGTAAATTCACATGCAAATGGCACAGGTCCTCTCTCCTGCCTAAAGGGTCTCATGTTCGATCTCCCAAACAGGGGACTTCCTGTTACCCGTGCTTGATACTATAGCGTTGTGTGGTGCGGTCTGCACCACTTTGCTTTGTTTATAATTTACAGAGTCTGCACACAGGGCTGCACACAGAATGCAGAAATATTCAGTGAATTTGACAAAACATTTTATTGGATTAGAACAGCTGACTCCACCTTTAATGTAAAACGCTCTTTTGGAAGTATTGCAACTGAATGAACAGCCTTAAACAAAGATATGGTGATTGACAACATCATGCTAATAGTGTTTTCGCCCCTGTTCAAGTCGGTTCGTTTAGGAATATATGAACACAGCAATCGCACTCCGTTTCAGAACAAATCAAGCGGGCCAGGACGTCTTAGAAGGGGTGGTCTCGGCCTGTTGGCAATCGAACTCTAGATCGGTTCGTCTGCAGTGAGAATGCAATTGACCCAGTGACAACTCGCTAGTGCAATGGGTTCTCATGGAATTAGGTAAAAAGTGGTTTTTATTTTATTTTATTCGTTGGTAAAGAAAAGTGGCTTTCAAAACATTCTCGTGTGAAAGCCGCTCGCTATGCGGTGTTACCATGGTGTTAGTGACCTGTTCACAAGTTCTGTTGCCGTGTGAACACTAAACGAACCCAGGTACGTGCGCAAAAATGTGTATCGATTCATTCCTTGCTCCAGAACACACAAACGAACCATAAAAAAGCTCCCTTAGATGCTATGTATTAAATAAGACAGGATGTTGTGGAAGTACCGGATTCCTTTATCAGCATGCGCAGAGAACAGTAAGATAGTGGGCCACAAGATTCTGTGAATTTGGTCAAAAAGTGGATTTGCTTACAATTGCTTACTATACTTAAACATACTTCTTTGTAAAGACAATTCGTAAGACAAGGAAGAACACACTGGCATTCCCTATGCCCTCCAAACAAGGAATAATATGCAGGCGGGGAGATTAATAATTGACTAGCCCTTACATAGCAGCATTGGCCGTTGGCCACCACGACCTCAGAGACCTCAGAGTGAACATATGACGTAAATAAGACATGATAAAGATGCCCATTTCCTGTCACCTATATGGTGACCCAGACCCGGTGGAGCTCACAAATGTCACACGCAATGAGTCCATCGTGTCATAAACATGTCACACACATGTCCTGCTGCCGCGGGTCAAAGACATCATTATGGTTGTCAACCAGCAGACCCCATTAGCGGCCTCTAGTGGATGAACCAGAAGTGCTCTGGTCCATTAAAAGACGCAGCAGTTACGCTAGCGATGGTTGTAGTTGTGTGTGTGTGTGTGTGGTGGGGGGGGGGGGAGAGTGTACGGGTCATAAAAAGTGTGAGAGGGGGCCCTTGAAGGTTAAGTGACTGGCTCCCCAAAGAGCAACAGAGGGATCCCACCCGGGATGTGAACCCCTGCCCCTCTACTGAAAGATGTCAGGGCCAGCCACCAACTAAGCAGTCCCAAGAGACGACGAAAGTGGAACTGTTTGCGCTGAAGTGTGAGTGTGTGTGTGCGTGCGTTGGAGTGTGTGCATGTGCGTGTGTAAGCCACACTGAGTGAGCGACAGAAAGCAACAGGAGGAGAACATCTAGACAGAACAGGTGGCCACATGTACATCTATGTTCGCTGGAGTGTTTATTTGGACATAATGAGTGACGGGCTGGAAACCAATGTGGGATCCCACGATAGTCACACGCTTGTTTGTGGTCGCCATGCCACCCTCACACACACACCGAATATGACAGACACACACACACGCATATGAACAAATATGACACACACACACATGAATATGACAGATGCACACACGCACATGCACAAATATGACAGACACACGCACAAATATGATAGACACATGCACGCACACACACGAAAATGACACCCGCATGCACGCACACAAACATGCATATAGACACACACACACACACACATACGCACACATATACACTGTACACGCGTAAATATAGACACACACACACACACACACACACACAGGGGCTAAGAGTGGCTCAGGGATGCTGATTTAAACCCAGAGTGTGGTTCTGGTTGCAGATACCGGCCTATAGCATGACATCCATCATGTTGGTGATGCTTCAGGGCCAGTGAGTGATTGAACCCCCCCTGCGCCCCAATCGAGCCTTCCCTCGGCCTTCTCCGTTTCAGCTGCTGACTGACTGACATTGGGGGGTGACACACACACACACACACACATACATCACAAATTTGTGTAAGTGTAAAAGAGCTGTTAAAAGATGTCCACAGTGGTCCGTTGCAGAGTGGTAGGTCTTGACGTTGATCTATATAGGATATTGTAAACATTAGTGTAGCAGCAATTGACCTTTGGCAATCTCAACCCCCTTTCGCTTATCCTCCACTAACAGTTGCGGACGAAGGTCCGTCAACTTTCCATTTCCCTGCATGTGTTCCTGTTATGTTGCGTGCTAGGCTCGTTTGTTTGTGTTGAAAATAACTTGATATTTAGAATATGTGTCTGGGGGACCTGTGAAAGCGACACTCGATACCCTGACCTATGGAAGGTGTTTATTCCATTACCTAAAAACATAAAACAAGTAGGCCTATGACTGACATATAATGTATTAATTTGTGAGTGTAAAACACATAAATAGAAGACAATATTTTACGCTACTCTGCAACGTATACGCTACTTATGCGCTGATCTAGTGTGTCTGGTCCCATCGATTATACGCTCCGAGTTCACTTTAGCCTGGCCGTCGCCATCTAGTGGCAGGAGATCATACAGAGGCAGTTATGTCGCCATCCAGTGGCAGGAGGTCACACAGAGGCAGTTATGTCGCCATCCATTGGCATCTCTGGTTTGAACCGTGCTAACTCCTCACCAAGTGTCGTTGCGTCCCGACCAAGACAACTTTTTGGCAGCACGGTGGTCCAGTGAATAGTGGTTTCCCCACTATTAAAATCAGTCAGGTTCACTCTCCATTCAGTGCCATGTGACCAGAGACACTGGATTCCATCTTGAGTTGGTCCCGGTCGCTGCACAGCGGCTGCCCACTGCTCCCTTGAGGGATGGGTTAAATGCAGTGGATGAATTTTGCTACATGTATGTGACAATAAAAGCACCTTTCCTTTAACTGCTCCTGGTGGTCAGGTGTAGCCTTGCATCACCATCGGTGTGTGAATGTGAAAAGCTCTATATAAATGCTTATTTAGCCAGTAACACCAAACACCACTGTGTGGTGCAGGTAACGCATGCTCTTTGGGGACAGGAGGTTTGCACCGGCTTTGTGGTATAGGGTTGTCATGGAAGACATGGTAAGGTAACACAAGGGACTGGGTGCTCAGTTATATACCCCACTCACTATTCCCCCAGAGGGGAATTTTACTCCCCAGCGAGAGAAAGCAAAGGTGCCAAAGTGAATACAGACCCTTGATAGACATTAGACAAGGTGGGGTGTTTAGGAGAAGTGGTCTTCATCTTTAAAAGGCAGTGTTAGTCACTCTTGCTAACGTCGGTGCCGCCCCACACATCAAAACGCATTGTGAAGCAAAGCGTATTTCTACAGCGTTGTTGATGTGAGCGGTGTTTGCCACTTTGTTTATGTTCCTATTTACGGAGCCAGGGCTGTGGAGAAGTATCAGATTCTTTTTTTCAACACGCACAAAACTGTAAGCCAGTGAAAGGCGAGAAGATATTTTGAGAATTTGACAAAAAAAAAAAGTATATTGGTCTCCAAATAGCTTGTAATACCTGACTATACCTTTAAAATATATTAGTTGATGTCCACCTCTCAGCCTCAAAAGCCTCTGCCAAGGCTCTGGAACTCAAACCTCCAATACAGAAATAACGGCGAGGTCGCCTTGAAATTAACTACCTCCACACACACATAACTCAACACCATTAAATGAATTAAAAACTCACATAAAACTGTTTCACCCTTCATTTTCTTTTTGTGAACGGTGCTATAGGCAAATCAAGCATTGCCGGACGTTGCAGACTTAACTGAACCTCTATGTGATTCTTTAAATCACTGATGCACGAAACGAATCCAGTTTGAGAGCAAAAATATTAGCTAAAAGACATGTATGCACCACTCGAAACAGAGCTAAAGAGACATCTATAAAAGGTGTACATAATTATGCAGCCAGAACAAGAATCCGAATGTAGCCTCCTTAGGTTACTGTAAAGACGTGTGCAGCCCAGATATCGTGTAGGTTTACGGCTGACCCCTGACATTGCCGCTGACATTTCAGCGTTGAGTTTGACTGTAATTGAGAGAGTCTACCAGACTATCTGCTCTCCCTGGCCCCTGGCCACGCTCAGAGACCCCCACACACGCAACCCCCCCACCTCACCATATCCACGCATCTTGGGCATGGCGTAACATTTACAGGGGTGAGAGGTGAACGTTTTTGGGATGGGCGGCTAACTTGGGGTGGTGGAGGGGTGGTGGAGGGGGGGGGGTGAGGCCAGGGGACCCCTGAGGACTTTTCTGGAGATGAAATGCTGCTACAGTGGCTGTGACACACCCCACTACCTCCTCTCCGTTAACCCGTCATACTCGACGAACGCGGCGGCCATGTTTTGATCTTTGCCTGAGCTCCGTCCATCCTCTTCAGCAACCAATGGACCAGCTTACTCCTATTACTCTGTATGTCCTTATTGACACCCCCCCCCCTCTCTCTCTCTCTCTCTCTCTGAGCAGGTGCAGCTGCCAGGCTCTAATTGGTCCCTCTGGGTCACAGGGGGAAGGGGGAAATCAGAAACTCGCTCGCCAGAACACTGATGATGGTGGCAAGCAAGGGGCAGACATCTGCTAGGAGCGGACACCGCTGGCGCACCTCTGGTGCAGAATGTTTGTGTGTGTTACCAAAAGGTCTTTCCAATGTCGTCGTTTTCAAGCCGCGCTCAGAAACTCGTACGTACACGTACTCGTACATATCATCTAAGAAGGTCAGAGCGCTGAAAAAACTAATGCAAGGAAGCAGGGCAGTCTAGCGGTGGACTCACCAGAAAGGGTTGTGGGTTTGATCCCCACATAGCTCAACAGACTGGTAAGGGCCCTTAAACAGCATATCTAACCCCTACCTGCTCCAAGACATAGATAATGTGGTGTTTAAAGGTGGAGTCAGTGATTCAACTATCAAAAACAAACAAGTTCTTTGATCTAATACATTCTAGTAAAGCTGATTGCTATTGTAGCACTACTTAAACCACTGAACCGTCACTGTTGTTTTTGATACTCGAGCATTCGCTGCCTATTCACCTAAACAATACTCGTAGCTGTCAGTATGTCGCCGATTGGTCACACACTAGGTTTACTGCACAAAAGCACAAAGGGCCTCATGAATGTACGTTAGCGAGCACAACGTAAAAGTGAGCGCAGCCAGGCTGCAGATAGCGCACGCTGTGCCATTGCATTTTACATTGGATGTACTAAACTTGCGGCTGATCGCGTAATCAGCTAAACTTTGAGTACATGGCGTAAGTAAATAAACCAAACAAATCTAGAGATAACGGGCCGAATTCTATTAAAAAAAATTATTACATTTGGATAAATATACAATTTAAATGAAAGAAGTGGAATAAACATTTATTTTAACACAATCCTTCCTTTCCAAGGCCTGTCTTTGTCTTGCTCGGACAAATTTTGCCATTGCTTGCTTTCCATGTTCAAAGAAATGCACTAACTGGGACAACACCTGCTTTTCAAAAGGTGGAGAATTTTCCCAGCAAAATTGACACGCTTTGCATCGCATATTTCATACATTCAACGGAATAGGTAATCACACTCTCCTTGCCCATCTCCTCCCATTTGTTTGCGCGACACTCCCAATCTCCTATCGACCCTTCCTATGAATGCATATGCATGAACAGGAAAAGCGCAACTTGCAATCCTGTGTTCAGTCAGCAGACAGAACAGCATTTTTGGCCATGTGCGTGCTGTTCGTACATACAATGCCATGTTTTTCAGCCTTAAACAGATGCTGACACCTTAGTGAGGCCCGAAGGATGTAAATCTTTCCAGCCTGATTCTCGCGTAGAAATTAAGCTGAAGCTTGGGAGACCAGGATGGTATCGCGACGCTAGTGGTGTTCAGAATGCAAGAAACGAAAAACGTCAGGATCCTTGAGAGAACTGCGATGCCAGAGCAAGATTAATGTTATGACAATGGACTGCCTAAAATGAGATCCCCTCAAAATGACCCCCCCAGCCCCACCTAGATTGTAATTCAAGGCGCTGATTTGGTCATTTATATGTACAAACCAAGAATGCCCTGAAAGACTAGCTGCTGCTGCTGCCGCAGAGAGAGACAGAGGCTATAGTGATCTACTTCAAAATAGACTGGGGATCATGAACTCTCCACATAGCCTATAGCGCAAGTCAGAAACACTTAGAAACGCCACAGCTTGAAAAGACAAACCACTAAAGCCTATGTGCACGCATGCATGTACACACACACACACACACACACACACACTTTAAACAGAAGACATTTTTCATCAGAAGTCTTGGAGTGTAATCCAAAGGCAATGCCATATGCCTCAAATACGGGTTTCACCAGAATATAATTACACAGAGACCGCACTTCCGCATTCGATTTTTGGAAGAATGGCGGAGACTTTTCACTCTTTATGCAGACCAGAGTCGGAAAGGTCCACTGACAACAAAGATCGATTTTCCGTATTGGCCATTAGAAAGGAAAATCAGACTGCCACTCTCGTATTTTGAGTGGAAATCGGCCGATTCCAATCTCCTGCCGATCTATCGGTGCATCCCTAGTGAACAATCACATTGTATCGTATTGTGTGACAAGGCGAACATCTGTGAACCTAAAAAAAATAAAGGATTGTACTCCATTTAAGTGTAAAGATTTAGGGTCTATATCTGCTTAGTCATCTACTCAGTTAGGCTAGTAATTGTCAAAATCCTTGTCTTTCCTAATACAATCACAATTTGCTAATTTAGCAGATGCTTTCATCCAAACACTGAGTGAACAATTACTTTGAGTGAACATTCTTTAAACAGTTAGGGGAAGACATTGCTTCCCCTCCCCCCACCTATGAAAAGTGTTCACGTCAATAACAACCAATTGGCAATCACTTTATCATTAGAACAAGTGGATCAATGATATCACTGGTGTGGCGTTATTTAATGGCAAAGCACCCCGATCTGCTACCCCACCCGCCCGGGAGTTAGATGGAAGACCGATTGACCTCACGGTCGCAGACTCATGTCACACACACACACACACACACACACACAAGCCTCCGGGACCGGAGACAAATTATAACCATTTCCCACAGGAGCCAGGGACAGTAAATTATCAATACTACCTTCTTTAGAGGAGTCTACAACAAATAGTGTGCACTGTTGTGAATGCCCTTAACATGTACTGTGTAGCCTTAACATGTACATGTACTGTATGTACACTACATGTGTCTAGGGGCCACATGGGTTTGTGCTGTGTGAAATCAGTCTTTAAAAAAATAACTATGTAATAGCTTTGTCTGACACTACATGTCAATCTATGGCACCGGAGCATCAGGCCAAAGCAAACGCTTTGTGGGCCGGCCACACACACACACGCACGCCCACGCACTTCACTTGTTGTCAAAATGGCTAGGAAAACAAAGAACATAGGAGTGTGATGTCATTCTCTACTCAGGACACCATTACACCACTATATCTTCACACAGAGAAAATGTGTTTGCTGCTGCATTAATGTCTCTAAAACATCGTATAGACTACCTTTAATTAAGACCAAACGGGGTACAGCGGACAAGGTACCATTCTGCTTGATAACTGGCTCCCCCCACCTCTCCTTTTAGCATTGACGCTACAATGAAAGGAGACAAACTAGCCATTTCCCCCCTGAGCAACCCACCAGGGACAGGAGAAAATGAACTGTCCCCGATCAATACACTCTCCTCTGGCAGTCGCCGCCTTGCCGCCTTGCGCTCACAGACAAACACAACCGTGTGTGTGCGCGCATGGATGCCACATGGCTGGGGGGGGGGGGGGTTAGTGAACGGCTGTCCGACTGCAAAAGAGGAGCTGGGGATCCAGGAAGGGTCTTATGTAGCTGGCTGGCTCATGTCACAGATGCTGGAGGGCTGCCATCGCCCCCGACACCTTACACTGCCGTCACGTCACTGGAACAGAACTGGAAGCTCGGAATAGTAATGTTTTACTTCTTCTGCCAAGGGAGTGTGTTTGGCGTGTGGTCCTTTAGAGAGTAACTTGACCTCCCGCTCCCCTGCCCGGGATACCTCGGTGGTTGATTAAGTTAAACTCTTCTGTAACAGTGTCGAATGTAAAACTGATTTGCATTATGGGTAATCCAACCAAACACGCAGAACCGTGCATGGGGGGGGGGAAAAAAAATCAGCTGTTCTGCCTGTTTTAATTTAAAAAGCCTTAGTGCAAACGGTCAACAAAACAAAACTATTTTTAAGTAATCAGGTCATGGAAATGCTCCCAAAGAGCAGGAAAAACAGAAAAAGGTGCAGACCAACTGGAACGTCAAGCTCTCAAAAACATCTTGCGTCTGTCAGTGTGCATCAAATAAGCCCTCTTTCAACTCGGGTCAACACGGAAGAGGAGGGGGCAAACTCCATTGCAGTTCGGCTCTGGGGAGAACACAGGTTCAACACAGTCAGCTGGTCGAGCACAGCCGCACACACGTGCACAGCGCCCTCTGGAGCCCACCGCCAACAGTGCAAGTAAACGGACGTGTTTACAACCAGACTTCTGGGCGCATCCGGGTACGTGCTTTTGGCTGAACACCCTGACCTAGACACAGGTGCTTATAAATAGTGATGCCACTCGTTTTCTAAGTTGTCTCTTGGCAGGTCAACGTGCTGGCCACAATTCTTCAATGCCTGAAGATGTGATGGACAGACCAACCGACTCTATGCAATGCTGACATTTACAGTCAATGACATTGGGCCCCACAAAAAAAAAAAAAAAAAGCTCACATGCAGATGTGCACAAGCCCCTGTAGTCTCTGGTGTACAGGGGCCAGCATTTTCAATGCTATGCCCAAAATTCCCACTTCCCATCTAAATAGGTGTATTGGAAACACTGTTTCAAGTTCTCCACATTTAATAGCAGTTTTTGGAGAGAGAGAAAAATTGTCGATGTTCACCAGGATTAAATACAAGGATAACAGTAACTTGTTAAAAAACAATTACGTGAATGGCCTTGTGGTCATGAGCATTTCAGCTAGGATGACGTACAGTGACGCGGGTTTTACATCGCAGCAGCCACCACACACAAAGCCATCACCGCTGCGCTGAGTAACAGCGTCAGTTATTAATAAATCCCAGCTGACAATTACAGGCAGATCGTATCACTGCCAAGCCCCAATGCCAGCCATGCCAAGCCCCCCCCCCCCCCCCGTTGGCACCACCACCGCTCCCTGGCAGCGACATCTACCCTACCAAACCTGTGCCGCCACCAGTGTCACAGGCTGCCAGCGTGTGCGTACACCAGACAGCCCACTTGATGCCCTGTGCTTAGCATGATTGCGTCGTTGACAGTGTGACTCGACACGGACACTGAAGCAGCCGTACAGGCCCCCCACACACACACACACACACTTAATTTTACCTTTATTTCACTAGGCAAATAAATCCAGAACAAATTATTATCAATACTTCTCTTCAATGAAGGCCTAGCAAGAGACCAATGTCTCATGGGAACAACATTAAAATAACAGAAAAGAAAAATACAATATTTATAAACTATAATTTTCGATTCTGTAATCCATATTGTTTACACTGTCAACAAGGACACAAGACAACATAAATAGCAACTAGACAATAGTCAGGACACACGCACACATGATTGAGTTAGTCTCCCAGTGTTGCGAGCACATCTCGCTAATTAAATAAGTTGGGCATTAATTATTCAACCAGAGAGAGACTCTTGACAAGTGGGTGGGGGCAAGAAGAGCGTGTCTGTGTGTGTGCGCACGTGTGTGTGCGCGCATGTGTTTGTGTGTGTGTGATGGGGGGGTACTGGCCCAACCAATCAATATGGCCGGATGGCGGAATTAGCGGTTATCTTAGAGTCCTTTAACAGACGCATGCTGACAAACACGAGCAATCATCCATTATTAAATACAACGCATGAATAATGCCGTGTGTGTGTTTGTGAGCGTGTGTTAGCGGCGCACTGTGGAAGCCAAGCAAAGTTGAGTTAAGTGGGAAACAAAAAAACAAAACAAAAAAAGAGCGTGAGATAGAAGAGAAGAATGAAAGGGTGGAAGAGAGGATGAGAAAGGGGGACAGGGCCCATGTATCACAACCTGTAGATCTGTCTGTCTGTCTGTCTGTCTGTCTGTCTGTCTGTCTGTCTGCATCTCTTCCAAGGAGGCCTGAAGAGGACGAGGAGAAGGAAGAGAAGCTGCGTTCTGCTGGTGTAATGGAGGCTGCCCTGCAGGGGGAAAAAGGGGCCTCTCCAGACCAGCAGGGGGTCTGGTGGCAAGTGAGAGGGAAGGCCCGGGCAGGAGGAGGTTCACAGGAGAGACGGGGGACTCACTAGTCCCAAGGAGACCCACGGGGGTGGGGGTGAGGAGTAGTGGGTGAAGGAAAGGGGTTGAGATACAGGTCCCCTTCCCACCACCACCACCACCGAGACCCCAGAATAGAGCGGCGGTTCGGGTGTCCGGGCCTCCGCGTCTGAAATGGAGAGTTGGAAGTCCTGGGGAGAGAAAACGGGGGAAGATGGAGGGAGCAGTCTGGGCAAACGTAAGCGGCCCGGCACAAGCCGAGCCAAGAGACGTCCTGCACAGGGATGTGGAGGTATGATGCCGACGGAAATAGCCTCTGTGTTGATGATGCCTGTCGGTGGACGCTATATGGTACTTTTACTTTCCCCAAAAAACAAAAATTAAAACATTTGAAATTCCCCACAAAGAATATGGGTTTTTAACTTGTTAAAAGATACGTATTAGTACCCCAAAGGAACATGATTGTGTATTTTAATTTAGGGTACTTTTGTTAAATGTGTTCTTTAAAAAACATATGTACCTTCAGGGTACATTTCTTTCTGAGAGTGTACCTAAGCCCTCACGTTAGCCTCTTAGGTAGCCCACGCAGAGGTTCTCTACTGTAAGGGAGGGTTATTACAGTGCAGTTAGGGCAATAAAGTCCAGAGGTCTGTTCAAATTGGCAAACAGAAGAAGATTCTCCAAAAGATTTCAAACCGTTTTCAGTTTGCTTTGAGTTCACTTCAGAACGTTTGCGAATGCGTGCAAACGGTCTGAGGCGGTGGTTCTCGACGAACGCACACGCTAGGATGAAGGGTAACTGTTTGTACGATCTGGAATGTTTACACACAAAACGCTCAAGCTTCAAATGTTTAAAAACAAAAAAGGAGTTTGCCTTAGTTTGACGAATCTGAACGCAACTCAAGTTCTGGCTGGTCTGTCCAGCTCCGCAGTCGGCCAATCCCTATGGAAACGTGACGCGTGGTGTATCAGGAGGGAAGGGGAGGGGGGAATTGGGGGTGTTAAGGAGAAGAGAGCCCATAATTAAACTATCGGAGGAGGCCTCACCCCACGAACACCCCCTCCTGACCTCGACCTTGATTGTTATGGCAACACGTCAGTGTGGGGCCGTGGAGAGAGGCGGGGGGAGGTGGGGGAGATAGGGTTACTGTCACAGGGTAAAGGGTGAGGGAGGCTGCGGGGTCTTCGGTGCCAGCGTGCTCGCGCTCTGACAAGGGGGCGAAGATTTACGACGAAGCCGCTAATGGACCCCCGTGAACCGGCCCCCCCCCGCCCATCGGGCGGGCGCTCCTTCGCCATTAACAGACCTCAAAAACCCCACATAATGCGTTGCCACGGGCCAAAAAAGACCCGGGCTGCTGTCGTCGCGTTACCGAGGGCAACAGCTGAAGGGGGAGGAGCTGTGAGTGTCGCACAGGGCATCGTCCTTTGGCATATTTATAACGCGCACCCCCCACCGATCGGCAATCCGGCAATCGATGCCGGCCATTACGTCACCCGGGACAGTCAACGCATATCAGAAAGTAACAGTATGAAGTGTCGTGACCAGATTTCTTCTGCATGCCTCCATTACCATACCTACACGGAGTATAGTGAATGTTCCTATACTCTAAAGATGGAAGCACCCCCCCAAAACCCCTATTTAGGCCCCACCAGGCCAGTTACCACTAAATGACTGCCATCCAGGCTGCCATGTGTTCTCAAATAATTAGTAAGGCTCTGCTCGACTCCTGTTGGGTTTCTGATTTATTCCACCGCTCTGGCACATGGGCCAGGCTTGGATGGCAAGAAAACATTTAGCCTCTTAACCGGGGAGATGTCACAGTCATTTCAGGCTTGAGTTCCAAGCAGTATTGATTACACATTTCAACACATGCCCTTCAACACCACCCACCCAGCCACGCCATCTCCCCCCTCCCCCACAAGGATGTACACATGGTCAAAGCGCACATACAGTGCAGCCTGACCTCATTTTGAAGGTTGCCCAGTTCTACAGACGGGCCACGAGAGATTGGTCGTGCAGGATTTAAAACGGCAAACGAACAACGATTTCGAGCGAGAAAGAAAGTTTTTCATCACCAGTGGACAGGAATAAAGACCACCAATAAAAAATTTTTAAAAAGTTATAAAACCAAAAACAGCTAAACAAAATCATGCTCATATTAATTAATTTATTTAATTTTTTGCATAAAGAAGGTCAGTCTTCCTGATCCCCTTCAGAAGATGAACCGGCTGGTCGCTCTCGGTCTAGTCCGTCATTACTTTAATTATGGCCAGTTGACAGTTTAATGAGCGTCTGGGGAAAGGGTGGGTGTGTGTGGGGCGGGGGTGGGGGGGGGGGGGGACTCTGAACACAGATAGGGGAAGCCTGCCGATAGGACGAGGGTTCCTGAGTGTGCATGTTCTCACATGCAAGCGTGCACGCTCCTGCTCCTAGCCGCCAGCACGTGTTCCAACCGAGCTGCCCTCCTCCACATGGGATGGCTAAAACAACAGTGCACGGGAACGTCTGACCCCCCCCTTACCACATTCTAATGAACACAGCAACAATAGGGACGTGCGTGTGTGCGTGCGCGTTGCAGACACTGTCCACGGCCCATCACGTGAATGATGGAGACAGGAGGAGAGTGAAAGTTACACAGAGGGAGGGAGAGGTGTGAGACAGCAACAATGAAGACAACAGGACATTAAAAAAGGGGGGGGGGGGGGGACCCACCTGTTTGACATACATGTAGAGAGGGCCTGAGAAAGTCTAAAGGAATTAAGAGAATGCCTGTGTGTGTGTGTGTGTGTGTGTGTGTGTGTGTGTGTGATAAAAGTATGAGGGCACTAGTAGCAAATGGAATCTGGAGAGCGGCATTTAGCAGAGGCAGCTGGGGAAGACAAACACACACGGACACACACGCACGCCACCCGCACCACACACACAGAAAACTATTAAAATCCTTTGTGGCCAATAAAACGGTATGCGGAGAGATTGAGTTTACACAAATGGCAAATATAGAGCGACGCGTTTGCACCTGGCAACTGCGACTGTGTACGTCCAAACAAATAGAGAAAAGATTTAAAGCGTGCGTGCGTGCGTGTGCGTGCGTGCGTGTGCGTGCGTCAGTGATAGGGGCAAAGGGATGAGGAGTGGCCTCAGCCAGTGTGAAGGAAGAGTGGGAGAAACTGGAGCCGGTGTGAACCAGGGACCGATGGAGGTAAACAAACAGAAATAAACAAACACGTTTTAACGCCCGGCCACGTCCAAATAAGGCCATAGGGCGGCGATGACCTTGCCCCGCTAGATCGGCCAAGCTCCCGCCGACACACACTAGCAAGCGCGTACAGAGTACGCATCATTAAAATGCTTTTGGGTAGTTATTGCGTGTATGAAGAGCGGGCTGATAGCTAGATTACCTCCACGCGACTCCGGCTCAGACTACAGCCATTGACCCATGTCCGCTAACTCCTTAAGCAGCTCGGGACTTTGCTCTAAGGAAACTGAAATACCATCAATGTACAGTATTTAAGACATTCTACATACATTTTTTATTTCACTCATTTGAATTATAAATGTTACTATAATTCTTATAGGAGTATACAAAAACAAATAAAATCCTAACAGTGATTATTCAATTATTAATTATTCACTGACAGCACAGCGAGCTTGCACGCCAAAATAAGACCAGTTCTACACCGTCTGAGGTCCATACAGGAGGAACACCAGAGCATCTCTCTAGTGGAGATCATCATGATACTCTGAGAGGTCTAATTTTGGCATTGTCTCCAAAACGGTACACCACCATTGGAGGAAGTGCTCAATGTCTATGAGGGCAGTGCTGTTCCAGGGACCGACTGCTGCTTATTCATCAGGGAAATCAACTGGCTTGTAGTCAACAGAAACACAGCTGTGCACACTGGGGCTACTGTGGAAGCCACTCCCACCGATCAACATACTGACCCTGTGTGTGTGTGTGTGTGTCTGCCAGAATGATTTACATAAACAGAGTTACAGCCCACTTGACAAGAGAAACTAATAAAAAAACTCCAGCCCGTGTACCCCATTTGCATCTGACCACTGATTGACTGAGGGGGGGGGGGTGCGAGCGTCTGAATGTGCACAGATATGACAGCAAACAGAGTCACGCTGGCTGTCCCACTGCTAACCATACCGTATGGAGGCAGTACATTACCACGCAGGATATTATTATTCATGCTGACTTGTGGCTCTAGAGGTGGGTGAACACAAGACACTTATGACTACTTACTCTTCTACACGCATGTCCAGTAAGCAAAGGCAGGAACTTGTTTCTTCCATGAATGAATGTGTGTTGAGAATTACAAACAGTGTAACTTTAATTAAGCACTTTTTGGGGAAAATTTTTTTCCAAACACCTTTAAAAATATCTTCCATTTAAAGTGGTAGCATTCAGTCTAGTGAAGGTGGACATACAAACACACGTGTGCGTGTGTGTTTTCTATGGTGCTTGATCACATTACAGTGTCAAACACTTTGGGAGAACAAGTGTTTTGGGAAAAGGACTACAGAGGAAGTAATCCAAGACAGCCCTCTTTAAATTAAAGCAACAGTGTGCATCTGATACACATTACACCCCCCAGCCAAAGCCAGAAAACTAATTCAGCATGCCGAAAACAAGTACTGCATTTTAAAATAGAAAAACATCGACGCAAAACACTGCAACAAGGCCTTAATAAAATAAAGACAACGCCATTTGTAAAGTAAGGTCATTTTTGGCAGTTGGAGTGTGATGAGTGCACGGTTCTTATGATTATAATCTTTTTTTTTTTTTTAAAGCCCTGCCTAATGGCATCAAGCGGAAGAGGAGAGCTCCACGCATAACAACTCAAAATGAATGGAAAGAACACAGACAGAGAGAGAAAAAGAGAGGGTGTTCGATAGAGACCTTTGGCACTCGGAAAGCTTGTCACATGGGGCCCGAAGTCGCGAGGCTCAGCACTCTTCTCCTCCGATTTCTGTCCGTTCCTGACGTTTATCTGCTTTATTAGGTTATCTGGGCTCCGCGGCTGTCTCCAAGTTGCGCGCACGCGCCCACGCACGCACACACGCACGCGCACACACGCATGCACACTCACAAACAGTGCGCGTTTTTTCTCGATTCATTACGGCCTAACTGCTCACTTAGGTTTATGCCCTCTTTAAATTAAAGCCGCAGATAGCACAGCGGCTAAACAAACGTCCGCACTGGCACAGAGAGATGGGAGGGAAGTTCTGGAGGAAATTAGTAGGCAGTGTTAGCGGGCACATTATCGTGTATGGCTTGATATCTATGGTGTGTGTGTGTGTGTGTGTGTGTGTGTGTGTGTGTGTGTGTGTGTGTGTGTGTGTGTGTGTGTGTGTGTGT
>JAODTR010068023.1:0-16087 GCA_025399935.1 Amblyopsis rosae
CCGGAAATTTGTTTCAACCGTTATCGAAAAAGTTTATATCGCGATAGATATCGTTATTGAATTATTGTCCAGCCCTAATTTCACCTGTAAGAATCAATATCTGGATTCAATGTGGATTAATCAATAACTTGGTAATGTTCAGGATGGATGCATTTGTGTCCTAGCCTAAAATACACCAAGTCGACAGTCAATGCCGCTGACCAAAAGTCAGCACAGGTGAAAACACAACGCCTCCCACCCAAGAAATGTTACAGACTACGATGGCCATGTTGTCTCTTTCTGTCTGTTGTACCCAGGCTGGTGTTCCACCGCATTCGCTCTCTACTGGGAGGAAAGATAAGGGTGCTGCTGTCGGGCGGAGCGCCTCTTTCGGCCGCCACCCAGCGTTTCATGAACATCTGCATGTGCTGCCCTGTTGGCCAGGGCTACGGCCTGACGGAGACCTGCGGAGCTGGAACCATCAGCGAGTGTAAGGCTGCCTGAGTAGGCGGGTGGGGGGAGAGGAGTATGACGGCCATCTTGTGGGGAAATAAAGAGGGTCTCCAACGTGCTAGGACAATAATCAATGTTGAGTGTTATGAGGCAGGTGGAGGGAAGAAATGCCTGCTGCTTCTCAACACAACTGTATTAAGGCGGGAGGATTAATTTCACCATACTGTAGAATAATTTATTTGAGTATTATTATTACTAGTATGTAGGTATTGGTATATTACAATTAACATCTAGAGGAAAAATATTTGATTTGCAGTATTTTCATTTTATTTCTTTTCTTTTCTGCCGACACCATGTTCATCGTGTGTTTCAGTTTGGGACTACAGTACCGGGCGAGTGGGTGCTCCTCTGGTTTGCTCGGAATTTGTCCTGAAAGACTGGGAGGAGGGTGAGTCAGTCCTTAACAGAAGAGTACTTCTACATTGGCTCCATGGGTGTTTCTTGTGTTCATATACACTAGGACTGAAACAATTTATCGACAAACTCCATTACAAAAAATTCTCGATGAAGCTTCGTTTAATTCATGTATAGTAACTGCATTGTGTTTCTGTGTAGGCCTACTGTCGCACAGGGGCATGCTGTGGACTTGAAGAAAGCAGGGGTTGCACATATAAACATGTTTAACCCTGTAACACCCCTTGTTGTAAAATTACAACGTCACTTAGCTCCCCAATATACACATTTACAAATGTTTCTTTAAAGAACATACATGTACTATCAATGGCAAGACAATATAACCTATTGGCTATGTAAATGTAGTCTTAAAAATAAAAATACAAATTTACTAATGCGTTTTTTGGAGCGCTAGGTGATGTTTTCTTTAAACTAAAATGGGTCTTCCAGGGTTAAGCCATGTCTATTTAAACTTGTCAAAAATTGACACGCTACACGTTTGATTGTGAGATTCTTCAGATCATTTTAACATCAAAGTAATTACCTCATTCAGATTTACCGGCATGTTAACAAAGACGACAAGAAGTGTCTCATACCTTTTGAAGTCGGAAGCAGTCATTAAATCAGAATGTGTCCATTCCTCAGTTTATAATCCTTAAAAGGGTCCACATTGGATCATTCTCCAATCAAAATAAAACTAAATGAATCCAATTGAATGTTGTCCTGTCTGTGGCGCGATAGCTCACCTCGTTTGTCAAATGAAGACGGCACTTTTAACTGACAAACAATTGCTATAGGTAGAGACCTCTGACCTATGATTACTATTGTACAGCATTTAACCAATAGGCGTTGCTACAACTGTTTTTGATCATCTCATATAGCTCTACCACCATTTCAAAACACGCTTGACGTAATCTCACTAACCCACCGTGATTGGTCCGCCAGCAGGGTGGCTGTGAAAACAGGGTTTACAGACTATAGAATCTCATTTTAGAAAATGTATTGTCAAATGGTGCGCCTAACGTTTGTGCTGGTGCTCCTAAAATGTTCAGTGAGGAGAACCAGTGCTACTAGTACTATTATATAGTAAGATACACACTTTGCTCCCACAGGCGGTTACTACAGCAAGGACAAGCCCAACCCACGAGGAGAGATATTGATAGGCGGGCCAAACGTCACCATGGGCTACTACAAGAACGAGGCCAAGAATCAAGAAGACTTCTTTGTGGATGAGAACGGCCAACGCTGGTTTTGTACGGGTGACGTCGGCGAGTTCCACCCAGATGGGTGCCTGAAGATCATTGGTAAGGTGTCCAAAGGGATAGTCCCCTGTGTGTGTGTGTGTGTGTGTGTGTGTGTGTGTGTGTGTGTTGGCTAGCTAACGCTACGTCACTCTCTCTGCAGACCGTAAGAAGGACCTGGTAAAGCTGCAGACAGGGGAGTATGTGTCTCTAGGAAAGGTGGAGGCTGTCCTGAAGAACTGCGCATTCATAGATAATATCTGTGCTTACGCCAACAGGTAAACATCAACACACGCTGCTCTGCACTTCTCTAAAGGGTTCTTGCTCGCTTGAGGAATTACATACATACATACATACACACACACATATATGCACACACACACTAAACATTTTTTACTGGATTAAGACAATTTATCTGATATGAATGCTTAATGTTTAAACTTTTGTCGTGTATAAGTCCAAAAATGTTAACCATTGCAGTCAAATTGTAAAACGTATGTCTTCTGTGCTCCCCCTTCAAAGTTTTGTTACACTTTATTTACCTGTCAACGTCTCTCTGCCTTTGTTTCATTGTGTTGGCATTTCCCAGTGACCAGTCGTACGTGATTGGCTTTGTGGTGCCCAGCCAGAAGCAGCTCATGGTGCTTGCGAAGCAGCACCAGGTGAAAGGGACTTGGGAGGAGATCTGCAATAGCCCTGAAATGGAGAGAGAGGTTCTCCGCATCATCACTGAGGCTGCTCTCTCAGGTATGCTGAGCAGGTTTAAAAGAACATGTATTATTCACTGACATTATTATTATTACTATTATTATTAGACTAATTATTCACCCCTTGCCTGGAATCCTGGGAAAACAATATTTTGAGTGTGTCTCCCTGATTTATGTAGCTGATTTGTAGCTGTAGCCTAAATAACTGCCATGGAAGGGTGGATTCCACTCTCTGTGGTCCCTTTCCAAGGTTTCTTCCTCTTTTCTTTACCAATGTGTGTTTTTATGGAGGTTTTTCCTTGCCTGAGAGGAAGAGCAGGTTATGGGTGTGTTGTTTGTTTTAGAGATGCACCAATCGAATGGCTGGTGACTGGCAATCGATCTTAATATAGCTGGTTACCTTACCGATCATGTGCTACAAAGACGTTCAGGTTCACTCACCAATTCTTTTAATCTAGAGACTGTAGCTAGCTGTCATGGTAGCCTACCTAGTACGGTCTACTAAGCCATTCACATTTGAATCAACGCCGGTGCTGGTCCAGTACCTCAAATTCAGTACCGGAACCTAACTATACCTTTTTTCTGTACTTTACTCTCTGTAATAACATTACATAGTACTAGGCAGCTATGTTTATCATTCGTTTTCTCTACCCCACCTACTAATTGTAGACATTTTTGTCTACTGTGGTATTTTAGAACCATTATTCCAGAAATTGTATTTCCGTAGGAATGTCTCATTGAAAGAGTTTACTTGCCATTGCTGCTATCTTGAGCCGCAATACTAATGTCATATAACACCTATCTTTTATATACCATAATGCAGTTCACCATGCCTAGGCTCTCATTTTGCGCCTCTGGTTTTTCACCAGCAAAACTGGAGCGCTTCGAGATCCCAAAGAAGATCCGCTTGAGTGCTGAGCCCTGGACCCCTGAGACAGGCCTGGTGACGGACGCGTTCAAACTAAAGCGCAAGGCGCTTAAAACTCACTACCAGGAAGACATCGAGAGGATGTATGGAGGGAAATAACAGGGATGCCAGCCTACACGCACAGAAACATACGACTGAATTCACACACATGCACAAAGAGCTCACAAGCCACCACAGGTCTATAGGGGCGGTAGGATGTAGAGATATAGGTGATAACGCCAACACACCGAAAAAGCACACACACAGACACATACTCGGGTGAAGCCCAAGCAATTCCTGCCCTCTACTTCCCCCTGTGACCAGCTGCGATCACAGAGGTAAACACTTGAATTTCTAATGAGCAGAACGGGCCTGGGAGACTTCTCTTGGATGACCAAGGTGACGTGACACAGAAGGCGGGGTGTCTGAACAACTTGGGACAGAAATGTGTTTGTCCATCAGTGCCGATGGCGCTCCGCTCCTCTTTTTTTTCCCATCATGTTTTTCTTTTATTTTCCTTGTCATTCACAGCTCCATATAACCCTCCAGCTGTTGACATGGTCTTGGACTCGCTGCTTTGCTTACAGATAACCTGTTATGGAAAGAGATGGATACTTCAGGTCTGACAGAGGAATCCGTCTTGTGCTTCAGGTCAAGATTGAGGTTGGAATAAATGCAGGGATCTCATGTATTCATTCATGTTCTGCCATGTTTAGTTAAGTGTTTCTGAACCCAATTTTAGTAACCAATGTTTCAAAATTATTGACATTTATTGCAGGCACATCATTACATTTTTTGTTACTATTATATTTTTATGGTTGTAAGCGTTTACTCATTTTTACTGCCATTTGTTAATGCTTTGTCGTAGTTTTTGTAAGTTTTTTTATTTTTATTAATTTGCCTGCACCGCCAAGTTTGTGGAATGTTTTGGTTTCTTGAATAATCTTGACTGACTAGACTGCTAGTTGGCCATCCATGGATTTCATCCAGAAGCCTCTGTTAACATACACCACCCTACAATACCCAAGCTCCTTTTGTCTAACCAACCCTGTATTTATTTTTATATTCTTCTGTTAAATTTATGAGAGATTGGATTTGTTTAGCTCTGTTTGTTAACTGAAAATGTCCAGCCACACCTGCCAAACACTCCAACCATGACCAATGTATCGTACGGATGCCTCAGAGGGAACCAAGTCTGTTCCAGCTTATCAGTAGGTAGACTTTTAAATAGGTGTGCATTAACTGTAATTTATCTTGGTACAACTGTAAATCTTGTGCCATTGTTCTAGTTACTGTTGCTTTTACCGTAAATATGAACTGCAAATTGAATGTGCAATATTTATACAGAAATGTTAAACTCAAGTGTCTAGTATGGCAAAGCTTGTATAAAGAGGAAGTGTGAGCATAGGAATAGATACACTGTAGGAATAGTGTTGTGAAGAGAATGGCAAGATGTTGAAGTCTCAATGTAGCCTGTTTGTAAAGGACTTAAATGTGCTGTGCTGAAAGAGTTGATGTGTTTAAGTGATATTTTAATAGTTGGCATTGTAAAAAGAGAAAAAAAGCATGCAACTTTAGAGAAGCACTTGAAACTATATATATTTAAAAAAAGAGACATCGCTGTTGCACTCCAGCTGAACAATTATGAGCCAAACTTCCTGAATATAGGTCTACATCTTGTGTATTTGTGAAAATATATTCCTTAGACATAAGGTCAGAATGCTTTATTCTCAGATTGGTTAACACCAATCTGATCTGTATGATCATACGTATGATGTATGTGCATCTGATGTAAACAAACTACATTATTCTGATGCTGTCAGCTCACTTGTGTTTATACCATCATACATGGTGTTAGAAGCACTCCTGCTTTTAATGTTTATTTTATTTTTTTATTTTATCTTCTGTTTCCCCCAAACCTCATTTCCGCAGCATACCCATGATCCTTTGCATGTGCAAAACAAAATGTCACATTCTCTCTCTCGTCGGGCCTTTTGACTTTGTTAATTCAGGGGACCGATAGCGCTATTTTACAAAATGGTATATCTGGGAATTCTCACAACCTTTCATTGAGGTCCAATCTATCAATACAGGTTACAGCATTTAACTTGGAGCCAGTTCTCTTGCTTAACATTAAGTTTTAGTTGTTTTTTGTCCTCACTCTGCATCTTCCTGCCTGAGTAGAGGTGGCTAGTTGCCTTCTGAAACACGATAGCTGTCTTAATGGCTAATGTTGAAGTAATGTGTCCAGTAATAACGACACACCGTGTCCATAGTGTCCTCAGAACTACTGACTTCACTTAACACTCGACTGAAGGGCGTGCAGTGTAAATACCTGAGTTTCAAATTACAGTGTAAATAGGGCGGGAGGGGAAGGATTTATGATCAAAGTTCATTTAATCTCTTTTAAACATATTTAATAATCTTAGTTATTGACCAGTTTTTGCGGTCTCTTTATCTTCCTTTTTATTTGTTGCCCTACAATGTGGGCTGTTGCAAATGTCTCCTTCCTTATTTATTTGTAATTTGGCATTGGTAATAATCTAATAAAAGACAAGTTTGTGTTGTAATTGGTGTTTACTAATTAATTTGACATGTGAGTGCATGGTATAACACCTGTGCATTCTGTCACACGCTGAATTTCAGCTATTTGGTCAGAATCATGGTCTGAAAACTGAGTTGCTATGGCAACAAAGGCCATTATATGTGTGGGCTTGGTTCCCGAAACTGGATTGTGATGTGCGGAATGGGCAGCTGTGGAAGTCATAATGAATGTTTAGTATGTGTAAACAATGCCCTTTTATGTTTGTGTGTTTTTTTTTTTTTTAAATAAACTTAACAGTAGAGCTGCAAAATAATGATGTGAGCTATGTCAGTATGACATTGGCTTGGTCAACAACAGCCTCGTCTTAGCCTTGATTCCCAGCAGCCTATTCACCTACTGATTATGCAGTTAAAGCCATGGTACATTAATTAACCTGCTTTCATGAGAGCCATGGTTCTCTTTGCCTTTCTGGTTGGACGCAAGTTAAAAACTATTTTTTGTAATATTTACCCTGACAGATAATTCAATATATCCTGCTTTGAGATATTTGGTCCCAAATTGCTTGATCACCAAATGTCCATGTCAGCACAGTACTTGCAGTAGCCTATATTGAAACTACACAACAAAGCAGCTTTCTGAAGGGGAGGTGTAGACAGTCGTGTGAGCCTATGAGCTCTAGGGGGTGGAGCAGATTGTATAGTCAATGCATGTGTATGTGCATGTATGTATGTACGGTAGTGTGTATGTTCCAAATCAAACGTGTTTGTAACACTGGTTTCAACCACATGGGCAAAAAAATAAGAGTATCTATAGAGTTATAAAATAATAGTTTCTTTAAAACTCTAAATGTCTCCGAACTTGAATATAGTTGCTACAACGGTGTGTTATACACACACAGCCTGTCAATAAAATGTGTGTATGTCCACACGTATTCACCACACTTCATCGAGAAAACAAAACACAAAGTCAACAAGCAAGGCATTGAGCGGTGAGGTGAGTATTGAGAGACAAGTGCCTTTCGTCTCCCCTCTCTCCTCCCCTATTCAGCCCTGTGGGACCAGTGGGTGAGTCAGAGGCATAATGCTCTGCGCATTAGCCCACTGATTCTGACGCACACACAGCCCAGAGTGGCTCCACCACAAAGACAACAACACCGAGCAGCAAGCAACTGTGAAGGACGTCTTCCTTATTGTGGCGTGTGTGTGTGTGTGTGTGTGTGTGTGACCACGTGGGTGAACTTTTCTTTGCGCGTCTGCTCTGTGTGCAGCACACCAGTGTGAGCAAATAGGCCATATTGGAGTTTATCCACTATTAATAATGAGTTTTGTCTAGCTGGCGCGGCCCCCTCGCCCATCGCCTGCCTCGACCTGCCTGACCCCGGAGAAGTGGGCGTTAGCGGAGGGAACCAGGACTAATTAGATGATAGAGCTGAGAGGGAAATGAGCAGTGAGACATGACGTGCTGCCGTAGCGAGGACCGAGCAGCATAAGGACAGTTTCTGGATATACACTACTAGTCGTCCTGAACCTTTTTAGTTCTACATAGCTCCCAAAAAGAAGTAACATATCGGGACCTCTCTCGTTCACATGGGCTATAAGGAGGCACCAATAGCATAACAGAATGACAGCAACCAACAAAACTGAGAAACAAACAAAAAAGCGCATATGTTTACACCGCTGCGCACGAGATGCGCCTTTTAGCGCATGTCTCAGACCTGCTCTTATCTTCCTCTGCCAGGGCGGCCTTTGTTTTGGCTTTATCAGAGAGCTCCCCCGTTCCAGGCGCTGGCACGGGTTTGTTTTGGCGCCGCCATCACAGCGCACCTGGTACGACGTGGGCGACGTGCGAGATGGGCTAATGAGAAGGAGAAGCGCTGGGGTGTGTGTGTGTGTGTGTAGGAGGGTGGGGGGGGGGTGGGTAGATACATAAACGGATACGTCTTGGGCGATGACTCACCGGGGCTGGCTATTTATAGAAGCAGGCGGAGGGAGGGAAGGGGAGGGGGCATAAAGTTTGGGAGACAAGAGATATGAAGCTGAGGAGAATAGAGGAGAATATAGGAGAGAGAAAAGGAGGAAGGGAAAAGGGAGAAAGGGGTGACAATAATGGGGGTCGAAGTCGGGGCTGGACTAACATTCTGGCATACCAGGCGTTTTCCCGGTGGGATGACATACCATTTGGGCCGGCCAGTATAATGTTTGATACAGAGCAGCCCTGGGCGAGGCTCGAGGTAGAGGAGGAGTGGAGGGAGGCATTGCAGGGTGGATGTCTGAAGAGGTGGGGGTGGGGGGGGTGGGGGGGGGTTAATGACAACAGGCACACAAATAGACCTGGGCTGACAATAGAGAGGGGGGCACATTTACAAATGTGTGATAGAAACACACCGGGTGTGGTGCAATGCAGAGTTTACAATGTGTGTTGTGTCAGTATGCATATACAAACACATACGCAAGCATTCCCATGTGTGAGATTATATCAGCATAGTGATCTTTCATTGTCGAGTAACTAGGGTAGTGACACGCACGCACGCACACGCACACACACACACACACACACACACACACAAACAAACAGACACACCCTGTTCACATTGTGTCATGGTCTGTCCAGATGGATCATGAGACATGGCTGCAAGCTGTATCTTTCTTATAAATAACAGCAATCTCCGCAGGCTTAAACCGTCAGACACATATAAGATGTCAACACATGAAAAGATCAACGCATAGGCTATACACATTCGACACAATACTGAAAAGTATAGGAGAGTTCTGTGGGCATCTATTATAAGACATATTAAGAAGACAAATGAGCATCCTAGCCAACAGCCTGGTTAATTCATTATATACCATATGTTCCCCTTAGTGTCGAAGTCCTTCCCCAGACAGGGCGACCCCTAGTGGGCCATCATTTCTCATTACAGTCTTGTAGGGTGGAAATAGCATCTTCCATCCTCCCTCTGTATGTCTGCCTGTGATGACGCTGGGAGAGTGCGTCACACTGCGTCCCTTAGCGCTGGCAGAAATATGCTCCGGTGCCTGTGCTCGCACACACGCACAGATGCACACACGCACACGTTCAAAGAGATGGGTGAGTCAGACGTCACCAAGGTGAACACACAGCCCTATTGATATGGGCGAGATACAAAACGGGGTTTATGGGAGGGGTTGAGGATGTGAGCGAGAGAGAGAGATGAACTCAGGGGTCAAGTATTGATTGAGGTTTGAAAACGACAGCAAAGCCTGCCGGTGAATGAAGCATGACGCAACATGACAGAACAGTGCCAGAGCTGGCAGTACAGCTCTGAAAGGCAAGTTGGCACGGACTGGAAACATATAATTGGATGAAGCGAGAGCAACCTTGAGAAAGAAGCTCAAAGGCAAACTGCAAGCTTTTACTGTGATATGAGAAGCGCATGTTAAATGTCACTCTGCTCAAGAGCCCCAAGAATGACCACGCTCACAGTTTATGTTGGAAACACAGATGTGAGTGCTGTATGTAGGAGTAGAGAGGCATTTCAAACCAAATCAACAACAGTTTCACTTTCAAAACAAGCGGCTCAAACAAAAAATCCAGGCGTGTCCCTTTAAAGAGAAATATAGCAGAGCTGCCAAGCCCACGCCATCTCATTAATGCATCGATATTCAGCCCACTGCCGCTGGTCTTCTGTCGCAACGCACTGACATTACCAGTCTCTCTTCTGGTCTTTTCTAAGCCCCCCACTTTCTCACTTTTAAATGTTCATCTTCCCCACACACACACACAGCCCTTGTCTCCTTTGGCTATATCTCAAAGCCCTAATCACCTCCATGGTGGAAATATCAGCTTCTCTGTTAAGGCAGGGTCTGTGTCTATTACTTGGATAATTGGCATAAAACAGAGTTCAGAACAGAGGGTGGCAACCAGATGGAAAATAACACAGTGGAAAAGCTCCAGCTTCATATTAACACCACAAAATCTCCAAAGTGCTTGGAGGAAGATAGAAGGGTATTGACTTTGCTGAAAGGAAGGTGCAAAGGAGGTTGTTGTGAGGCAGCATCACCATGGAGACATAGGTTGAAAAGAAGGTGAGCCAGCCTTGACAACAGCCAAGCTATTCTCCCCCTCCCTCACGCGGGTGGTTGTCAGGTTAGGAAAGAGGAATGAGCGAGTGATGGGAGGAGATATGAAGAAAGGAGCGGAGGAAGGCGTTTACCCTGTGAAAGAGGGCCCACGTCATAAATGCCCATCCTTCCTCTGCTATGACCAGAGCATACTAGCTCACATAAGACAATGAATCTTTCAGAATCTTCCAAGCTTAATTTGACTTTATATCAATCTCTCAGATACAACTTATACAGTTGGATGATGTCCTAGCATTTAACACACAAACTGTAGGAGTGAAAGCCCTCACGCACAGTATGGTCAATACAGAAGCATGTTGTTTTCATTTCTTGAACAATTGCTTCAAACGTATTGTGATTTAAAATGTATAAGCGAAGACAAATGCATAAGCTGTGGCGCAATGGAGCTCTGCAAGAGATTACCACCGCTTTTACACACATGAGAACTGTAGGCGTATAGTGGGCATATAATGTGCTTCATTCAATTCACATGCTTTCTATTTGACTCCAAACAAGTGCTGTATAGGTCAGACTCCATGGCATATGTGGAAATACCATGACCAGAATGCAAGCGTACAGCTTTATAGACATGTTACATTAATCCAGATATAACGTTGTAAAATATATATATTTTCTCTTTCACAATTTTTTCCCTGCGTAATTACCTATAATTATTGTTTGGATTGGAACATAACAGCAGTTTTTATAAATGCTCTCTGCAAAGCATTGGTTACCTAATGAGGACATGACTAAATGAAATGACTGATAGTGATGTGTCTTGTTGTGACCTCTTAATAAATGGTTTCTATTACTCGGGAAGCAGCTCGTGTTTTTATGAATGGACTGATGTCAGAAGGAATGATGCTGTGGTGTTACATAAGACCTCATTCAAACAACAGCTTCCCTTTGTTGCCCCTCCCCTGATTCTCTTGCTATATCAATGTCTGCCTGGAGACTCAAGGATGTGCGCGCACACCCAAATACTTCAATTAAAAAGGCTCTGTTGCCCGTCCTTAATAGAAAAGCAGCTTCAGTGATATTGGCATGTATATTGTGTTAAATAACATGGTCCGTAATGCAAATATCGAAGAAGCCAATCATCTGACAGCAGTGCATAAAAGCATGCAGACATGGTCAAGAGGTCCTGTTGTTGTTGTAGCATTGTTATATAAATACATAAATATATAAATAAGTAAATAAATAAATTGAGTTTTCAGATCGTGATGTGAAAAACAGAAAACACCCGTGTGAGCAGCGGTCCTGTGGGCGAGAGCGCCTTGTTAATGCGAGAGGTCAGTAGAGGCCAGACAGTTAACTCCAATAACCATGCATCACAACGGTCCGCAGAATAGCATCTCTGTGAACGCAGAGCGCACCATGCCTTGAGGTGGGGTGGCTACAGCGGCAGAGGAACAGCCCCGTGCACACAAATAAAACATATGTAGCCTACTGTACGTCAGTGCTTCTCTGTTCTGTCACATAAATCAATGGTTGTGAGAGAGTCATGAGGAAGATTTTTCACGTGTCGTTACAACAAAGGACTGAACAAGGTGTAATTGAAAGAGCTCTAAGAGGGTTGAGTATAGAGCATTGATTGAAATATATGGAGGCACTTTATAGCCTAGGTGGGAGCCGAGAAGTTGCCTTAGACTCAGGGAGAATGTAATCACTATTCCATTTGGTTTGCCATGCTGTACTGCTGGAATGATTCTCTATAGTCTAGGAAGACATTAGCCCTGGAAAGGATGAAAGACAAACCACAAATAAGAAAATAATGATTTTCAAGTGTGCTTTAGAACTCTAATGGCCATTCATTGATAATCCTTAAAGGTGGTTAACCCTTACATTATGGTGATATATTGATTAAAAAATATCATAGGCTCCTCCAGTTTATAATTGCAAATTAAATACATTATAGACCTACAGTTTGGCAATTTTTCTACCTTTCCTCTTACATCCAATCCCTGACTACTCTAGACATGGACTAAGCAATAAGGCTTTGATCTCACCATAAACTTTGTTGTCACCTCAACATGACCTTTAATTATGACAGCTTTCCTGTTGTGGCACATCTGATATTGACAGCTTGCTGGTGCCGATCTGTAGGCCTGCAGCCAACAGGGCGTTTATCCTTCTCCGCAGTGTGAACTGCGACAGCAGTTAGTACTGAACTAGGTTTTAGTGTGTGAGTCATCGCTGGTGGGCTTAACTCTTCACTTGCTGTGATGGCTGCACTAAATCAGATAACTCCTATTCTAATGGCATTTTTTTTGACAGAGGTCAATGAAATTATTAGCAAATTAACATTTTATGATAATGTGCAACTAAAAAAATATAATAACTACTAAAAACTATATAATATAATTAGCTTTTGCTAATAGGTTTTTATATAGCCTAAAGGCTATACACAGCCTGATAGACTATATGGCAACCTATTTTTACCAGGCCGTGCTCCTTAGAATGCTATATCATAAAACTAAACCATTTATTATGGATTTCTTCATCTTTTGCGTGTGCGCTGTGATGACGTAGTAGTCAGGTGTCGCCTCATATAATGCGAGGAGCTGTCCAAGTGCTGAAGCCAGAACAAAACAGCAGCGCTCCATAGGAGATGCCATACACGTCCACTGCTGCTTGAGCGTTATTACCAAAGGTAAGGCATGTTCAAAGATAATGTTTTTTATATTTAAATACAAGACCAACACGCATTTGTTGCAGATTAGACATGCATGGCTTTCGCCTAGCTATGGGTTAGGCTGTTTCGGGATTTGGTTTGGATGTGTTTGGTTTGTTATCAACCTGATATAGTTAATGGGAAAATAATACACTCTCAACACTGTTTAATTTAATAGGCTTATGTGAAATTGGATTTCAAGCGGTTAAATGTATAGGTTACATTTAAAGGAGCTTAATGTTGTAAAAAAGAAATCGGATGCTAGGTTGCCCATAACAACTGGGGAAATGACTCATCTGGCGATGATGACGGTATAACTCCACGCATCATAACATTCAGGCAAAGCACTACCGAATGAATAACTTGAGATAATAATGAATAGCAAAAAAAAAAAAAAAAAGTATTAAAAAAAAAAACATCAATTTGAAAAACCTGGAAAAACAAAAGCTTAATTTACAGTGATTAAGGCTTGGATCCCATACCCCATAACATTTTATTGTTATTCCCATCCACAGGTAATAGCCTATAATGCTGCATTACCATCGTAAATTGCCCGTGGGGGGAGCCATACTCCTCGTCGCCTTCCTTCTCCGTGCGTGCGCCGTGCAAGGCGCGTCTCTCCCCCGTCACCACCGGTTCCGAGGCGGGGAGGGCGAGGAACCCGCGGCAGCCTACCCGCCCAACGCCGACATGATTAAAGCCCTAGAGTACATCGAAAACCTGAAGCAGCGGAACGGCGCGCGGCTGGAGCAACCGGCGGATTACGACGAGGTGGAGAAGTTCCGAATGCTGCTTCAGCTCGCCAAGCTGCAAGACGAGGGCGCCGGTGGCGGCGAAGCACAGCCCCCTCCTCCGCCTCAGCCTCCAGCTCCCTCCTCCGCCGCCGCGCAAAGACAGGATGTTTCCGCCGAGCAGCTGGTGAAAGCCCTGCTCAAGTCTCTCCAGGACCAGGCCGGTGTGAGGGACGCCAAACCGCCCTCCCTGCCGGGGGCAGCGGCGGCAGCGGCGGCGGCGGCCCGGAGCGACAGGCGCGCTCACACTAGACACCGCTCTAAAGAAACCGGTGCTGACGCCATGAGTGCGCCGGCGGCTGGGGACTACGGTAACTTCCCTAGACCCCACAAGAAGTACCCACTGATGTTCGAGGACGAGGAGAACAGGGACGCCTACAAGCGGGCCACGGAGGACCTAGAAGAGCAGTACACCCCACAAAGCCTCGCCAACCTGCGCTCCATCTTCGACGAGCTAGGCCGGATGCCAAGCGGCCAGAAAAGGGACGTGTTCGGAGACGACGACGAGGGCGAGGACTCGTTCAGCCTCAGGAACCTCGCCTACGAGGACGTAGCCGGCGGAGAGGACTGGGTCCCCGTGGAGGAGCGGGAGGAAACGGAGGAGCTGGTCAATGGAAACCACGAGGAGTACGATAGGAGCCTGCAAGAGTCCTCCGACCAGGATGACGTGGAGAGAGATGAGATGCAACGCCGGGCGGGCCAGGGTCAAGACGACGGCGATGATGACACCAAGCTAGTGGACTACTACCTTCTCAAAGTCCTGGAGATGAGCGACCAGACGCAGAAGAGGGACGCGGCGGGAGAGCAGAAAAAGAGACTGATCCGTCCTTCCCTGGTCGACCCTCGGACAGTGAAAGAGTTGCTAGAGCTCTCTCTGAAACTTCACGTCCCGCCCCAGGACCTGATCGATATGCTGATCACAGAAGAGCTCAGGAAACTACACCGCCACCCGCAAGCCTCGCCTCAGTTCAGAACCAGTCAGACCCCCAAGATCAGGTACTTCAGCCGCAGGCTGCCGGTGAAAAGTAAGAGTCCCCCAGAAGACATGGATAGGGAGGACTTCTTGGACATCATTGGTGTGGAAACTATCAGTAACGAGTATCCCGTGATGCAAAGAACCGCGAAGCCTGCTTCATCTCCAGATAGGGTTCAGATGCAGTCGGCATCAGCTGCGAAGGCCCCTGTTCCGGCTAAACCGCCCTCGCCCTCAGGACGTAGGGAGAACTTATTCTTATCCGAGCTCAACAAAATGCCCTTAAAACGCCAAGCGGCCGTCGGCGACGACGACGACGTTGAGGATGAAGTGACAACTTATCTGGCCGCAAAGATCCTAACAGAGTATCCCAACACCATCTCGAAGCGTGATACTCGCGCGCAACTGAACGGACAGTTCCCGTACGAGCTTTACGAGCAGGCGATGAAGGATTACTTGGATCAGGTGGACTCCGATAAAGGCATGATGGTGAAGAGAGAAAACGAGGCGGTCGCAGAGGACAGCGTTAAGCCCACAGAGACACAGATAAAGGATGAGATAGTGGCCAAGACCTCTGCCCCTCAGACCGTGAATGAAGACGAAGAGATCCGTGGAAACCCCATTGGTGGAATGTAGCCTGGCACCTTGTAACGCATAACGAGTGATCCTCATGTGAAATATGAATATTTGTACTGTCTAAAAAAATAAAGTCTGGTGGACGTTATCTAGTTTACATTACAAATGTATATTACATGAAATATAACCACGGTGTTACAAATGTGCTGGGCTGAGAACGAGTGTTGCTGTGACTCGTGATATATTCAGGGTTCGTGGATTTAATGTTACGTTATGAATCGAATCAGACCGTCGCCTGCCTTCCAACCCTTTCATATTGCAAAGCTCTGCATTGTTGGCCTACCAGTTGCTGTTGTGTGATGCTAATTTTTAAACCGTTTTGTACATGTTCAATAATGTGTAACTAATTAGAGATGAATAAAGCATAAGCGGTATTATTTTTATTCTTGCTGCGTTATGTTGTCTTATTAAATCACTGCACAACACACAAATTGTAATATGTTTATAAGAATAAAATGCTTGGCTTTGTGTTAATGTTGTTTGGTGGATAGATGTTGTAAAACTGAATAGCAGGTTGATGAATCATGGTGGCATGAAGTGTTAATAAATGCATGACATGAAATCATTATTTTCTGCAAATATTTATGAAAATACAGTACATTATATCACTCTACATTACACATTTTAT